>BMAO01000430.1:0-46420 GCA_019973975.1 Trichonephila clavata | reverse complement strand
GGCTCAAAGTGCTTCTTGGTGTATTATGTAGTGAAACGTAAGAATTTCGTGGTTCATTTTGCTCTGAAGAATCATTGTTGTCTCTTTTATTTTTTCCTGTCATACTTCTGGCTCCATCAGTTGCTATTGAAACGATTTTATTTAAATCTATTTTATTGTCTTCAAGGCCTTTTTGCGAGGCATTCGCTATATCTTCCGCTCTAGTTTGTCCCGAGAGCGGTAGCAAACTGGAAGTTCTTTTGTTCCTTGTGAAGACATATACCTGACATAAAGGAAAACCTGTGCCGTGTCTTTTATGTCGCAAGACTCACCTATAGCAAGTGATAAGCAGAAAAAAGTTGAATATATTCCATATGCAAATACTGTGCTACATTTAAAGATATTTTAGCTGTTCTATCATGTACTGTTGTAGCAAATAGTGGCAAATCTTTGATTTTTTTCAAGATTTCTGGTTTGTTTTTGAAATCACGAAACAATTCTTCAGATGCAAGTATGAAGCAATCTTTGACATACTCACTATCTGTGAATGGTTTGCCTTTTTTTTTGTAATTTTTTGTGATACCGCAAAGCTTGCCAGATTAACACTACTTGTAGATTGCGTCAAGTTACTTAACATGGAACTTGATTACTGTTTTTACTTTTGGAGCTCGTCGACAACTTTTTTTCGTTCATCCCCGGTTGGACATCTACTAGCAAACTGAGTGTGTTTTGTAGTGAATTGTCTCTCTAAATTTGATTTCTTATTGTGTGCGAGTTTTTCGTGGCAAATGAGACAAGTCGCAAGGCCATCTGAGCTGCATATGAAAGCGAACGACTCCGTCCAATCCCAATTGAATTCTCGATGCTTTCTTCGGTTTTTTTTTTCTTTTTTTTGTAGATGCCATGCTTTTGGTGAAGCTGTAATAAAGAATTTTTAAAACTATTATTTAGGTATTCAAAATAGCAGATCACAAGCTTTGCAATTATTTGCTATGTCAACGTATACTACCAAAATACATACGAGAAGCTGGGCATGATGAAATATAATTTATCAAAAAAACATTTTACAACGATATTTCCCAATTAAAAATACTTACCAACAAAGATAAATAATTATCTAATGATTTAATTATTAAAATAAATAATTTAGACACGAAAAACTGTTTGTCTCACTCTCTCACGTACTATTTGACTATAAGTACATAGTTTCGTCTCATCTGGGGTCGGCACATTTTAGTTTTTTAAAAAAAATTTTGGCAAATATTAGATATTTAGCTTACGAGTAAAGGTGTTATGCCCAGCTATGCCTAAATCAATGAAAATAACCAAACATATAAACAATCTAAGACTGCAAATACCTATTTTGATCCTCAGAGTTTGAAAATAAGTTTATTAAATAACAATCTATAGGTACTTACACTTATATTTATTATTTAAACGTTAATTTTTAAATAATAAAAGCTATAAAATAGGTAATTATGTATAATATGTATTTTAAAACTATATAACACTTATTATGTTACCCACCTTCACTTCGGATTTTTTTTATTATATATGTACATACATACCTTTGAAAAGATCATTCACTTCTAATTCCTTTACTTGAAACAACAAACTGTACGTCACAGCCAAAGCACTGGTGAAGACGCCAAATTGTCTTGCATCGAAAGCGATTTAAATCCTACATAGAAACATCCAACGACGACTTCAATCGAGAGCTTCCGATGGAATGACGACAGTGGGAGGGGTGAAAAGCGAGTACAAGTGACTGAGAGATAGAAACGGTGCCTAATCCAAGTTAATTAATTAAGAACGATTTTTAAATGCTTTTTTTATGTATGAAATAAATTATTTTTGCGTATGGAACTAAAGAGCCGCAGCTTCACATCTAAAGAGCCGCAGGTTGCTGACCCTGGTTTAGTGCAACAAATATATGGTTTTTTTTCTGCTTAGAACCGTACGTGGGAACATCTAAAACGTGAAATTAAACTGAAATTTACCTTAAAAAGTTTAAGTCAGACCAGATAGTCTTGTCACTACGATGCTGTTAAGGCCTTAAAAGATAATTATGGTAATAACATGAATATTATTAAAATATTAGTGACAATGAAAATAAAAATTAAATATTTTTGATAAAACGCAGTAATTTTTTTTAATAAATTAACAAAATTTGAAACTGCCATTTCTATCATATTTTAGGAAGAAATTTTTGAAAGATTTAATTCAGTTAACAAAATTACAAACTCATGGTTTGGACATCTGTGAAGTAAATAAGTTAATTATGTCAATAAAAATGTTTACAAGCAATGTACATGAATCAGATCAAAAACTAAAGGAGTATTAAGACGCAGACAAAAATTAAGTCCTAGTGTAAAAACAGAAAATAGTGAAGTGAATAAGAGACGGGTTATTTCAAAATTTGCAGATAAATCGACAAAAAAAGCTCTGTATGGGGCAGAAAAATTTAAAAGGGACACGCTTTTTGTTTCGTTAGATAAGCTAACCCTTGATTTAAATAGAAAGTACATGCAGAATATAGTATGTAATTTTTTTGAGGGATTTGCAAGATCAAATTCCTATTCAGAAGACGTAGACCAACATTTAGTAAATGAACGTGTTCAACTCAAAACTTATCTAAAACAAAATGAGCTGTCCTATACTTGTAGTGATATGTTAAATTTAAATTTGAAAAGAAGCTTGTTGACGTTTTTCCAAATATGAATACCGGTTTAAAGATTTTTATAAAGCTCCCTATTACTAGTGAAGCAGAGCATGCATTCTCTAAAATGTCCTATTTTGAAATATAGGACAACAACGACATATACTAGACTTACTTATTTATCAGTTCTTTCTATTAATACTGATCTCACTAAAGACTTAAAATGTGATGAACAAATAAAAGAATTTGCAGCACAAAAGTGTAGAAAAGTTTTTTTTTTTTTTTTTTGTAAATTATGTTATTGTTTATAACGAATTTAAATTGTTTGAAGTAAAAAAAAACATTAAGCGAGAGTTTCGTATATTTAAAATTTCCCCCCAAAATTTTTTAGGAAGATGGCAAATTTTTTAATTATTTAGGTCAACCAGGTATGGGCCCCAGGTATCATTGGCCCAGGGCCCCCAATGGTCACGGTCCGGCCCTGTCTGAGTGGTTATTACTTTAACCTGCATTTTTGTAATCCGCTGAGTTCACCACTCCTTATGATTTGGAGGTTGCAGGGGTGAACGTTAAGTCATTGCATTTCCCAGAACATTAGAAAGACTTTTTACTTTATCAGGGCGGCTCTAGGCTGGACAAGCCGGACCCATGTCTAGGGCGGCATTTGGACCAAATTTTTAAAATACTTTTTTTTTGTTATGGAAAATTTGGAAGCAGTTAAAGTACACTATCTAGGGGGAAATATTCAGAACTAAATAATTTCTCTTTTATATGAGAATATTAAATTATGCATTGTTCATAAAATTAAACAAGCTAAATATTTTTCGATAATTTTAGATTGCGCCCCTGATGTCAGCAAGATCGAACAAATGACATTGATGGTAAGGTATACATGCATTGAAAATCTAATTCTAACGAAGTTATCATTAAAACTAATGCGAGTTTTTTGGTTTCCTTCCAGTTGAAAAATTAACCGGAAAAGAACTTTCAGATTTAATAGTTGAGAAACTAAAAAAATTAGGGCTTAATTTGCTAGATATGCGGGAGCAGGCCTACAATAACGGAGTGAATATGAAAGGCGAGAAATCAGGGGCTCAATTTAAAATAAGAATGTTAAATCCGCGAACAATCTATATGCAATGTAGCAGCCACTCTTTGAATTTGGTCGTTAATGACATGGAAAAGGCATTTTTAGAAGCCTGTACTTTATTAATTTACACTGGTTGCCACCGTAAATGAAAAACTCTGAAGGAAGAACGCAAATAAAATGAAATTTACAACATGCATTATCGGAGGGGAGATATGCAGATGATTAGAATTTCAGCGCAGACACACATCACGCACTCCGTGGAGCCACCTCAAAGCGCTATTTAAGGCTTGGAGATTTCGACGATTTCAAGTTCGGCGATTGTGTCTTCCTTGTGATTTTTTCAAAAAACGATCAGTCATGTCTCGTAGAAAACAGCGATCAGCTTTTGATCAAGTATCCGAGTTCGACAGAGGAAGGATAGTGGCCTACCGAGATTGTGGATTATCTTTCAGGGATATCGAGAGTCGTGTTGGACGAAACCAAACAACTGTAATGCGGATATGTGACCGTTGGATGCCGGAGGGTACGACGGACTGACGTGGTCGATCGCATCCACCTCAGTGCACCACTTCACATGAGGACAGGCAAATTCTGCGCATGGCAGTGACGGATCGCTTAGTCACATCACGAACCATAGCACAGCACATTGAGTCTGTAACGCATCATTCAATGACTGCGCGTACCATTCGACGCCGTTTACAGTTGACTGGTCTGTCCGCAAGACGTCCATTGCTTGGTCTACCCTTGACGCAAAACCACAGACGTCTCCGCCGCCAATGGTGCGATGAAAGAAGGATGTGGGTGGCAGAATGGAATGAAGTTGTCTTTACTGACGAGTAACGCATCTGTTTGCAACACCACGATGGACGGATTCGAGTCTGGAGTCAGCGTGGAGAGATGATGCTGAACAGCTGCGTTATGCACCGCCTCCCTGGTCCTGCACCGGGTATTATGGTATGGGGCGGTATTGGATATCACTCTACGCATTGCCGGTACTTTAAACAGCCAGGGAACATCTCCGAGGTGTTGGAGCCTGTTGTCCTTCCTTACCATCAGGGCTTGGCCACAGCCATATTTCAACTGGATAATGCGCGACCACACGTGGCACGCTTTGTCCAAAGTTCTTCGTCAATCACCAGATTGAATTACTTCCCTGGGCGGCTCTCTCTCCGGATCCTTCGCCGATAGAAAACATGTGGTCCATGGTTGCTCCATGATTGACCCAGATTACACCCCCAGCTGCCACACCAGATCAACTTCGGCAACGTGTGGAAGCTGCTTGGTCTGATGTAACCCAAGAACACATCCAAGTCCCTTTGAATCAATGCCCAGGCGTGTGGCAGCGGTGATCTCCAACAATGGCGGCTACTTTGGCTACTGATTCTGGCAGGAGCCACACTTCGCAGAAGTCTATAAATTTAATCATTTGATACTTGGTCAACAGGTTATCTACAAAATAAATTTTTTGTGCTATTTTTTGTCTTTCTTGGTGTTGCATTTACGGTGGCCAGCAGTGTAGCTCAAAAAGTTTATTTATTTTCCATCAACTTTTCGTTGGGGTATATTATTAAAATTATGAAGGGGCATAGAACTTTAAAGCCACTTAGTGTAAATAACTGGGAAAGCTGAATAGAGGCTATTAAACCCTTAAGTTATCAATTGGGAGGGTTCGATGATGCTTAGTTTTTATAATAATGCTGAAATTGACAACTCTATAAGAGATGAGGCCCCTGGATTATTAAATTCTACTTAACAATTCAAGTTCCTATGGCAGTCATTTTTTGGTTTAAAACCTGTAATTGCATTAAAAACCAATAGGCAATCTATTGTAAACAAAATATTGCGATCTACCATCTACTATGGAACTCTGAAGAAATTGTACAGATTTTTTAAGGATGGTGACTTTTGATAAAATGCACTGCAATGCAAAAATACTAGTCGTCGAGATTGATATCTGAGCTAACTTTACGGTGACGCAGCCACGTCACAGAGTTCGATGGAAAAATGTGAATTTTAATTATGAAGCAGAAGATGATCCGATGGAATATCCTAAATTAAAATTCCAGATACAGTTTTATTTTTTTTTACATTGGACGAAGCAATTAGTGCTTTGGAATGCAGATTTAATTTAATAATTACTGACAGTAATTGTTTTCAATTTTTTTACAATATATATGCAATATTGAGAGATATGTAATTTTAAGAGATGCCTTAAAACTTTAATTAATTTAAAACTGTAAAAATTTGGAAATGATGTTGACCGACGGAGAATCATTGGATGTAAGCAAGCTTGATTGAGCAAATGAGATAATGTCAATTTCAGCTTTAGCAGGCAAAAAAAAAGCCCATTTGAAGTTTTAAAATTTATTTCTGTTTTAGAATTTGCTCCAAACCTTTCTATTACATTTATTTTTACTTTCTTTGCTAATAAGTTTGTCAAGTGTAGATAGTAGTTTCTCAAAATTAAAATTAATAAAAAATTTCTTACAGTTCACAAATTCTAAGATAGGTTAAATGGCTTAGCTACATTGGCTATCGAACATGAAATAGCTGAATAAATTGATCAGAAAGTTATATATATATATATATATATATATATATATATATATATATATATCTTCTACAAGAGATTGATGAATAAACATAATTAAAACTGAAAAGAATTGAAATTGCAAGATAACCAGACAACAGAATTTAAAAGGAAATATGAAATATTAAAGTAATAGAGTTAAATATAAAATATATTAAGGAATGGATGCTAAGTATTATCAATATTGCTGACTTAGGACAGCTTATAAATAAAAAATATTTTGCATAAAAGTGGGGTTGAACATGTTTTGTGGTCACCCAACCTTCCCCCTTTCTGTTAATAGTACTGAATAAAAACCTATCGAAAATAATGAATAGGAAATCTAAATCCATTATGAGAAGAAGGTAACTTGCCTAAAATTGCATACAGAAACGCAGAGCCCGCGCTAAATCGGAGTACAATAAACAAGTTATTGCCAGATTCTGGATCCAAATACATATTCAAAGCAAAGCAATGGCTGAAAAGTAGCACTTAGCAGAAGTACGAAAAGAATAGAAATAATAAATTAAGTAATGTAAACGTACTACCATTAACTTAGGACACTAAGATTATATGATTTAAAAATATAAAAAAAGTAATTTTATCTAAAATCAGAATTGGGGGTATCTATAACTATCTAGGAAGAATAATAAATTTAAAATAATAACCTGTTTATAAACTATGGAAATTTAATCCTTACTATTTAGAATTTCATTATTCAAATATCTATTAATAAAATTAATTGGGTATTTTTTAATTAAACAGAATTTAGTAAAATGTTTATAGTTTTTTATTTTTCTGATTTATTTGAAACTAGAAATTTATTGCGTTGTGTTTAATTTATAATAATATTTCTGAATATAGAAGCATGCACATTACTCTCCCAATGTGGTACTTTTATAATATTGAAATTAAAGTTTCTCGTTTATCATAAATATATATTAGTAACTTTTTTATTATCTTTTAGTTTAATTTCTATATCAAGAAAATTTGCTTCTTAATTGTTACTATTTGTCTGAATTAAATTAAGGTATTGTGCATAAAAATTAATATTAGGTTTAAAGTTGTCTTGCTTGCCTAAAATGATAATATCATCAATGTAGCGAAAAGAGTAATATTGTAAGTTATCTATGTGAAACTGTTTTCAAAATAATGTAAATATAAATTGGCAAGACAGTTGCTAGCAGGGCCATCTTGTGGCAGACCCTTAATCTGTAGAAAAATAATTACCATTATGATAAACATAGTTCTCTTTTAGAACTAACCTAAATAGAGAACCAAATCTATCATATTTGACATTTTTAAATAAATTATCTTTATGTAATTTTACAAGTGTTTTAATCATATCAACAGTATTAAAAGAGTTAAAAAGATCTTCAAAATCTAAACTATATACTGAAAATATCTTTTTATCTTTAATTTGTGCAATGAGTTCTTTACTATTTTTAAGAATGGCTGAGGTTTTAAGATTATTTATTGTATCTAGAATTTCATGGAGAATTTTGCCTGATTTGCTAATATATATATATATATATATATATGTATTAAAACCATTAGTAACTGTTCTGAACTTGACTGAGTCTTTATGAAATTAAGGAGTAAGAAATATATATATATATATATATAGTGACTATATGTATGTACATATATATATACACTCATGTCATTAAATTAAGGATAATTCAGAATCACACAGAAATTGAACTCTAAAATAAAAATTTCACCTGTAGAATTATCACACACATCTTGAAGAAGAATATGCAAATTACAGGAAACCACCAGATGGCACGGATAGTACGTCACAATGACAAGAGTGTAAGAGAGGGGCATATAAGGAAGTGTGGCAAAGAAGTAAAATTGTTCACAAGCGCTTTAAAAAGCCTTTCAGTGCAATAACCGCATAGTTATGGCACAAAGGAAGCATTTGGATGATTTTTTACGTGGTAGAATTATCGGACGACTGGAATGTGGACGTACTTAGCTGGAAGTATCCGAAGAACTTGGAATCGCCCAGAGTGTCATCTCCAGGCTTTGGTAACGATTCCAAGATGATGGTAATGTGAGTAAATGTTACAGCACAGGTCGCCCCCCGAGTTACAACAACGAATGTAGACCGGTATTTGGCAGTTACTGCCAAAGAAACAGACGGAGCACAGCATCAGATCTGTCTCGTCAGCTCTCTTCGGCTACCGGTACGACAGTTTCAAGGCAGACTGTGTACAGACGCTTAGGGCACATTGGTCTATATGCTCGTAGGCTTGTCAGATGTGTTCCCCTTACCGCGACTCACTGTCGCCTGCGATTAACCTGGAGTAGAGAGCATGCATTGTGGATACCGCAACAGTGGTCTTGTGTGATGTTTTCCAACGAGTCCAGGTTTAGTTTGCAGTCTCATTCTCACTGGACTTTCATATGGAGAGCGCCAGGTATCCGTTACCACCAAGAGAACACCAGTAAACGACACCGTTACGGTGGTGCAGGATGGCTCGTTTGGGGAGGAATTATTCTTGGTACCAGAACTGAGCTGCATGTTCAGAGTGTAACGATGACAGGCCACTTCTATCGGGATGTCATTCTGGAACAACATGTACGTTTGTTTCGGGGGGCCATGGGTGCTGAATTTCTGTTTATGGATGACAACGCCCGTCCTCACCATGCAAATATTGTAGACGAATGCCTTCATTCGGAGGATATCACCCGTATGGATTGGCCAGCATACTCACCGGACTTGAATCCAATAGAGCATGTGAGGGATAGGCTTGGCCGACGAATTGCAGCCCGTGAACCCCCTTCAACCTGTCTTCCGGATTTTCTGAGGCATTGCTTGATGAGTGGTGTAATATTCCAAAAGATCAGATTGATAATTTGATCCTCAGCATGCATAGGCGTTGTAAGGCCTGTATTGCATCGTCCGGGAGACATACTCCGTATTAACCATCATACTAACCATGTTATACTGTTTTTTGTAAATAGTTTCTTTTTTGAAATTTGCTCCGGGGAGTAAAAATCGCAATCTTTTTTAATTATATCAAACATATAGCATTTTTTTTTGGTCTTTACCTTTTGTGTAATAAATAGACTTTACAAATAAGTCAAATTTGTTTTGCTTCTGTCTCTTGCTTTGCCTGGACTTCATTAGCCTTAATTTATGGACATGAGTGTATATAGATTTTATATACACTGCTGGTTGCCGTAAATGCAACACCAAGAAAGACAGGAGATAGCACAACAAAATTTATTTTGTAGATAACATGTTGACCAGGTATTAAATGATTGAATTTATAGACTTCTGTGAAGTGTGGTTCTGCCAGAATCAGTAGCCAGAGTAGCCACCATTGTTGGAGATCATCGCTGCCACACGCCTCAGCATTGATTCAAAGAGACTTTGGATGTAATCTTGGGGTACAGCAGACCAAGCAGCTTCCTTACGTGTCCAAAGTTGATCTGGTGTGGCAGCTGGGGGTGTAATCTGGACCAATCATTGAGAAAACATGACCACATGTTTTCTATCGAAGAAAGATCCGGAGAGCGAGCCGTCCAGGGAAGATATTCAATCTGGTGATTGACGAAGAACATTTCGACGTGCATGCCATTCGACGAACATGCGTGCCACGTGTGGTCGCGCATTATCCTGTTGAAATATGGCTGTGGCCAATCCCTGAAGGTATGGAAGGACAACTGGCTCCAACAGCTCGGAGATGTAGCGCTGGCTTTTTAAAGTACCGGCAATGCGTACTAGAGGAGTGCGAGAGTGATTTCCAATACCGCCCCATACCATAACACCCGGTAAAGGACCAGTGTGGCCAGTGGCGGCGCGAGACCTGAACTTAATGTGGACAAGATACACTTCACGATGCCCTCTTGTGGTGTAAGGAAAAGGTTTATATAATTAAAAAAAAAAAAATTTTTGCTCATAAAGAAGAAAATTAAATTTTTTACTCATATTTCTTTGACTTATTAAACAATGGGGAAAAAATTAATGAGACATGTTTTCTTAGTTCTGAAATCTTTAATATTATAATATACTAGCTGTTACCGCCCGCTTCGCTGGGAATTTCATGATGTTTTATAAATTTTTACTGCTTATATATATGTATAAATTATTGATATCTAAGTCCTGCATTAAGAATTCAATTGTATTGAAAAATATACTTATACCTGTAACTGTCACCTGTTGATAAAAAAAAAGGGGCAGAACTCATCTAATTTGTGTTTTCTAAAAATCTCTAAAATTGAAGCATAGAATGATGTTTGCTCTTTCGTAACCCAAAAACCAAGTGGATTCCCGCAAAACCAATTTTCGGTGGATCTCTACTCCGTAAATTGAACATGCAGCCAAATTTCAAGTCTAAATCTAACAGAAGAAAACAAAGTTTTACTATCAATATCCCGTAATCCCGTTGAGAGCCGTTTTCCAAAATAACCGCTCTTAGCGGATTTCAACTCACAAAAGAAAAATGCTAACCAAATTTCATTATTATAGTCCTTGTAGCTCAAAAAAGTAATTTTTTTGTCAATACGTCCCAGTAACCCCTGCACCCCCCCAGAACTTGATTTGCTTAAAATACATTCTTAGTGGATCCCTATTCAACAAAAGAAACATGCTTAACAAATTTCAAGTATATGGGTCTAACAATTAAAAACAGGAATTTTTTTCTGTAACTCCTCTTGACCCTCGCAACCCTCCTTGGGGGTCAATTTTCGTTTACTCTTTGTTAAAGGAACTCTATTCCATGAAAGGAACATGCCTACCAATTTTCAAGCAGGATGATCAAATAGTTTAAAATGGAAATATTTATCAATTACGCCTCTTAATCTCCCGAAATTAAACTTGGTAGTTCATTTCGCGAAACCCATTTGTAGTGGTTCTTTACTTTACGAAAGGAATCTGCTTATCAAATTTCAAGACTGTACGTCTAATAGTTTAAAAATGGATAATTATCTATAACGCCACTTGAGCCCCGCAACGCCACTTCTGGGTCTGTTTTCACAAAACCAATTTTGTAGGGGAATTGCACACTATGAAAGGAATCTGCTTAGCAAAATTTGAAGACTGTGCGTCCAATACATTAAAAATAAAAAAAAATTATCAATAACGCCCCTCGAACCCCCGCAACGCGGCTTAGGGGTTGATTTTCACAAAACACATTTTGTAGTGTATCTCTATCCTATGAGAGGAATCTGCTCACCAAATTTCAAGACTGTACGTCTAATAGTTTAAAAATAGAAATAATTACTTATATCTCCCTTAACACCCCTTGGGGTCAATTTTCCCTAAACCCGTTTTGTAACGGATATGTACTCCATGAAGGAAACATTACCTACCAATTTTCAAACAGGTAGGTCAAGTAGTTTAAAAACGAAAATATTTATCTATTACGCCACTTAAACCCCCGCAACGCCACTTAGAGGTCTGTTTTCACAAAACCTTCTTATAGCTGATCTCTACTCTATGAAATAAATCTATTTATCAAATATAAAGACTGTGCGTCTAATAGTTTAAAATGGAAATAATTATCTATAACGCCCCTTAAGTCCCGCAACGCCACTTGAGGGCAATTTTCACGAAACCCATTTTGTAGCGTATCTCTACCCTATGAGAGGAATTTACTTACTAAGTTTCAAGACTGTACGTCTAATAACTTAAAAATCGGAATTTCTAACGCCCCTTAAACCCCCGCTCTCGCAAACAATTGCTGCTAATTTGAAATTACAAACAGACACTTCAATTTTATTTATTTGTATAGATATAGATTGGGATTATAATAACTATTGTTTAAATGTGACTAAAAACGTAAATAAAAAAAAGAAAGAATTAAAGCTAACCGTAAAACTTATCAATTTTTTGTTTCTTGCATTGCTTTTTGCTTATGAAGCCTTGATTTATTATTTTTAAAAGTGCATCCAAAACAGCCGATGCTCTACTTAACTGAACAGTGAGATAACTATCATAAAAAAAAATTATGGCACGTGTCAGCGTATTATCATGTGCGCGTAACACTATTATGTCTCATGAAGAGCATCGGTCGCCAGTAACCAAAACAACGACTTCATTAGCTCAGCTTGGCGTTCAATTTGGCGTTCATCTTGGCATTCAGT
Organism: Trichonephila clavata; assembly: GCA_019973975.1. Taxonomy (NCBI): domain Eukaryota; kingdom Metazoa; phylum Arthropoda; class Arachnida; order Araneae; family Nephilidae; genus Trichonephila; species Trichonephila clavata. The sequence continues at coordinate 34,024 of BMAO01000430.1, read as the reverse complement.
TTCACGTTCACCCGTATAGTTTCCGTTCCCGTAAGAATACGGGAATAAAATATAGCCTATGTTACTCCCCGTTAATGTAGCTTTCTATTAGTGAAAGAATTTTTAAAATCGCACCAGCCGTTTCCGAGATTAGCCGGAACAAACAGACAGACAGACAGACAGACAAAAAATTTTAAAATTTGTTTTTTGTTATGAGTACCGTATATACTTATAGTGCATTAAGTAAAAAGCTGCTAATTTGAAACTACAAACAGACACTTCAATTTTATTTATTTGTATAGATATATATTTGTTTTTAATTTTCAACTGAGCGCCTTCTTTACCATGAACAATGGTAAAAAATAATAAAGGTATTAATAAGCTTATGGTTATTTGACAAATATTGAATTCCCATTTTAAAATGTAATTCTTCTTCTCTTTCGTTTTTTTTTTTTTTTTTTTTGTGCGCGAATATGCTTTGTTTCTTTCTATATTGCTTTCATTTAGAAATAAGTAATTAACATTAAAATTTTCTCATAAGGTAAAATTTACTGATAAGATTCCATAGTCATCTTAAATTTCACTTCAATGCTTGAGACTGCAATAATAATAATTTTTTTTTTTTTGCTTTTAATTCCCTTTTTAACTTGTTTTATTCTTATTACTATTATATATTTCTGTAGCAAATTCTGTAGCAATTTTTACAATGTGAAAGTTTTTAAACTTATTTAACGCTAATTTATACATCTAATAAAGGTTTCCTATAAATAATTTTGCTTTGCAGAAGAAGATTTGTTTTTTATTAAGAGTATCACTATGACCATATTTTCCGATATTCATTAAAATTAATTTTTTTTACGGATGAAATTTTTATTCGTTATGTTACCAAGTCATATGTTCTACACTTTAATAAAACAGTGTGTCTGCAAATTAGTTGGCAATTTCATAAGTTAAAAAGTTTTGACATATTAAATGAAATTAACCCTTTCAAGTCAGACTAACATGAATATATCCTAAGTTTATTCCTAGAGGGCGTTGGATGTCCTTTGTGGATCGGAAAGCCTTTTTGACCTCCTAGGAACATTAAAAGGATAGTTGCAAGGTAAACTTGTTTTGTGTAATAAGCTCCTCGAATGTTACCCATCCATTTTTCTTCGCTAAAAAGACTGTTATAAAAATTATTTACGTGGACATGCTACAGATTTTTCTAATGCCAATTGTAATGTAATTACAATAGTACTAACTAACAATAATCAAATAATACGCGGAAAATCTGCTGTAATACACGCGGAATACATAATAGCATGAATTCAAAAGAACACACCGCCTTACATACCCATAGCAACAATATCGAATTAAGCGAATGAACCTCACAGATCGCTCTGAAGCTTACATTCCCTGTCATTGCTTCTCTTTGTCTTACTTATACAGTCTGGTGATGATTTACAGAAGCTGGTTTTAAACTGCGGTCCACGGATGCCCGGGGGTCCACAGCGCCTTTCTAGGCGTCCTCGAAGATCGCTCATTTAAAGTTAATATTTTTTTTTATTTTACTGACTCTCTGAAAGGTTGCGTGGAAATATCACAAGTTGTCCTCCTAGATTAGATCACTCAATTCTTTCCTGCCAAAAAAAAAACTCTACTAGAACATGTATTTCGATCAAGAATATTAATTCAGTTTTTTTTAATATTATTTGCAACGAAATAGCCATTACTATAACACAGCGTTTCTCAAACTGTGGGGCACGCCCCCCTAAGGGGGGGGGGGTGATAAGCCTATGAGGGGTGCTCGACCATATTGAAAAGTCGAAAACGAAAAATAATTTTTAAAAAAATTATTAATTTAATGAAAGTAAACAAATAAAATATATTCTGCCATAAAAAATAAAATACACATTTACACTAATATAAAAAAACTTATAAATAAGTACTACGCAATATAAACTATTTTATAACAATATTTAGTTATGAACATGTTTAATAATAATCAGTGACCCCATGGGCTTGTCATACATAAAATTATAGGCAAAAATGAATATTTTTAATTTGTGAAGTTTGTAATTAATCCCTTAAATGCCGATAAACGCTCCCCAATACCACCGTTTGACATAGCATTGGGGGGAGGGATAAAAAGGAATAAATAAGTAAATCCTTCGTGAACTCTCTCTGTCAGGGTCTCATCAAGGTCCAAGGCTTTCAGAATAATTTTATAGATCACAGTTCATAGAAAAGATCGTACTGTGAAAAGAGGTATACGTTCGTCCAGAGTAATTAATGCACTAGCTGAGCGAGACGTTTATATACGTCGGCATTCTCTGGAATTCGAACCCTGACCCTACGGCACAGCAGTCAGGGTCACTAACCACGAAATCGGAAGGGGGCATTAACGTTTTACTTTTAGGTAAAGATAAGTCCTATTCACAAAATTTATATATATATATATATATATATATATATATATATATATATTTTCATGAGTTTATGTGCTTGCAAAATTTATACATATTATTCTTCCTCACACACAACCAACGAAACATCTCTAATTGTGCCAAAATAAAAAATATATTTTTTTGCACAATGATTAAAAAACAGTTCTTTTTGACATGATACTATTTGAAATAAATCCTTCTTCACAGAAAAAGTGTTTTTCTTCCGTTCTTCGAAGAAAAATACTTCTTCTCCAATGACAATTTTCTTTTCTTTCACTTGACATAAAATATACCTAGAATAAAAAGAAATGCTTTCCCTATAAAAGATCTTGGGAAATTTAAGTACCTCGGATCAATTGGTTCTTTGGAAACTGAGCCACAGCAGATGTCTTTAGAAAGAGAAATGTAGTTATTTCTTGAATATTTGAAAACCGAGGAATCAATTCGTAGTGAGGTATAAAAATTTCATTAGAATATATTTTTGGGTATTTTATTTTTGGAGAGTATTTAAGGTATCCGACTGCCCTAAAATTGTGAATTTTGCCAAAAATTGTCACAAATGTTTTTAATGATTTTATTTTATAGGCCATCTTATTAACTTTATAAAAATATCAAGCTTATTATATTCCGTCTACTAGAACAAATACTACGAGTGTATTAGTAAAGGCAGCTGAATGATTAGCTCAAATTTTTTGAATATGTTCTGTATAATAGTGGAAGTGTTTTAACCTTCAAATTTATCAATCACTCTTTTTTTACAAAATTTACAACCTCTTATGTGAATATAATCACTGTTTTTTTAAGCAATTTCATATAATAACAAAGATAGAGTGCTCTAGTTTTTGTAAAAATTAAAATATCTCTTATCCTGAAGGTCATTTGACATATAAACAACATAGCAACACAACAGAATTAAAAACTTGAAAATCTGTTCATAAACTTTTGGTACAGAATGGGCCCCGTTTATGATATTTTTTGTCAATTTTTACCCATTATTTATTGTCAATTTTTACCCACCTATAAAAACTGAGATTCTTGGAGACCGACTCTTTTCGCTATATATATATATGTAATATTTCAAAGTCAGCATTGATAACTTTCTGTAAAAAACAGTAGTTTTATTCAGTGAGCAATCGACACATTTTTTTCCCTGAGACAAACCAACGAAAAGTGCCTCGATGAAATTGAATTGTATACTTAATTCAATAACTGCTAAATAATCATTTTTTAGTTTATGTTTGGAGCATCTTTTCTGAGAAATAATTAGCTGTTTTTAATTTAAGACTCAAATATGTTATGGAAAATAAATGTTAAATGGCAAATAGGGGATTTTGTTTTAAATGTAAGTTAATTGTCCTTGTATTTTATATATAATTTATGTATATAGATATATCATCTTCACATATGAATAATAATAAGAAAAAAATTTGGCAGTTACAGAGACTGCCGATAGAAGTGAAAACTTAGAACCTTTAGTATTAAAATTTGAAATTTCATAATGTTTGAATTAAAATTATCTACATCAATCTGATTTTCACATCTATTGACAGTCCGAGCAACAACTAAATGCATGTTTGTATGTTTTTTTTATTATTATTCAAATATGTTACGGGCTGTACTAGATCATGACAAAATATAAATACAATTCAATTGAAATAACATTTACGTAATATACAATCATATTATTTATGGATAGTACTTGTATTTACTTAAATTTCAATGTAATTGATTTTTAACATTATTTTAATTGTTTGCATCATTGTCATCATTAATTTCAACAATACTTAGACTTTACTTTCAATTATTTAATTTTTTTAAAAAAAAAGATACAATAGGCTTGTGGTAACTAAAGTAAGAAAGGAAAATGTTTGATTCAAATTTATCTAAGTATCGCGTAAAAACCGCATCGATCATCGTTTTATATTTTGTAGTACTGAGTTTTCGATCATTGGACATATTTAAATTAAGTGTTTCATTTAGAAATTCAATTAGTGGTAGATTTTTATCATCTGCAAAGTTAATATTGAAGTCTCCACTTAAAATAATCAATATATTATCATATTTTTCGCCAAATCTTTTTTAGAGTATTTCAGAACCTTCTTTTGTATAAATAATCAAATTTTCGAATAAAAATTGTTGTATCTGTCTCATAGATTTTCCAGGCGAAATATAAACGGCAATCATTAATATGTATTGCCCATTCTCGGAAACGCAATGAGCAATGCACAGTATATACACATTGAACTTTTCACTTATAGGATATACACAGCACTATACGTCAGTTGTATAGCTGCAGATTTTCTGCTATAAGCATGTCGGTAACGCGAACGCACGAGATTTCACCCATTCAAAAAGTGTCTTAAGGCGAACAGCACACTGCGCGTGCGCCAGTCAGAGCATGTCAGTGACGCGAACCCATAAGATTTTCCCCTACCAAAAAGTGCCTAACGCCGCTAAAGAAGTTTTCACTTCAAAAAAAATAATTAAAATAGGAAACAGAACAAAAGCATGAGTAAGTTGTTTTGCATTAAAATTATGCTAATTTAAACATTTATATACTGATTTTATTCATCTTATGAAAACAGACCACTCAATAACAGTTTTCAAAATAATAAATAGTAATCTTAGTCACCCAGATATATACAGGGTGTTTACCAAATTCGACCGATAAATTCAGAGGGGTGATGATAGGCAGTATGAAAATGACAAATCACAATAGTACACGGGGTTTCAAACCGGGATAATTATAGCCATCGGTATTACGATCAACCAGACGAGGGAAGTGGCCAAACGAATGCGGAGATTTGGAGCACCGTGGTAGGGTTGAACAAACCTGTACTCATGCAAATTTACCGTTTATCTCACAGTTGCGACAAAAGGTACCGGCTACTGCGCACCGAAGCGTGTGAATCATGCGCTATGATGCACCAGCATACGTTTTCGATTTCGGAGCGTAACTACCTCCATGCTGCATATCCTGCCAGGTAAATTGTTGTTTGGTCCCCATGTTTTGCGAACCCCAATCCCTGGCATTTCTTCTTCCGTGGACACCTGACAAATCATTGTCGCTTCAGTTGGCATCGCCAAGACACCGAGTCTGTTTGAACGAGTTCAACAATTCTTCGTTTGTCGGTGTCGGCTGTTCTATGACCTACGCAACCACAACTTCGAATAATTCCTGTGGCAATCACTTGGCGTTGCCTTTCTGACTTCGAGTTGTGACACATTCTTCGTATTGTACACATGCTTCTCGTCTAATAAATATATTTCTTACCCCTTATTGCCCCTTTTCATTCCACTAGATGCCCTTCATAACTTTTTTTACGAATTACTCGGACTAAATGAGGTTTGAAGCCTTTTGTTGCTGTCTATTTTCAACCCTCTCAATTTGCCGGTAGAATTCGGCAACACCCTATAGATGTATGTCAGGCTCCAGGTCTGCTAATAAAATAAGGAGAGTATCTCTCTCTCTCTTTCTCTCATTTCTAAAATAACTTCTCTATTGTTCTTCAACAATATTAAATCCACCATGGCGGCCCTTTGGCACGCATCCGGGTGGGATAAAAGACAACATCTCAGCGGGGAGTCATCAGCTAATATTTTCACTTATGCTCTCTCTCTTTTACGTCAGCGCTCGCTCTATCTTTGAGAAGTCTTATTCACTCTCAAAACTCTACGCGATAGTAAAGAGTTCGCACTATTTTTATTTAGTATTAACTTAATTTTGAAGATAAACTTCCCTGAGACGTATATAATAAATTGTTACGTTTTAAATATGTAAATTAACCATTAATGGAAACTAATTGTCTTTTAGATTAACTAAAAGTCCCCCCCCCCTCAAGCTAAAGGTTAATTACATTTTATACGCAAGTTCGAAATTGTAATTTATTTAACGAGAAATGTCTGGTAAAATGCTTCGCCCTATGCTCTACTAAATTCGGTAATCTTTTGACTTGAGAATTTTTTTTTTATCTGGGAAGTCATTTGTGGTAACTCTTATGATGTTAAGAATTTTCTAAGTAACTATTAAAACAATTTTGTGAATTTTAAATGATTTATTAAAAGTTGCCAACTTCACTCTATTGTTCATTTTATATAACTCTTATTACCTAATATTATTTTATTTAAAAAATATGAAACACTGGAGAAAATAAATTTATGTATTTTCTTTATTTTTATTAGTTTTTTTAACGTGCTTGATAATAATTTCCTTTTTGTCACATATTAGCAATTCTAGGAATTTTTTTGTACTTACATGCCTTTCAGTTTATTAGTTCAAAATTCTGATAGATTTATAGTACCCAGTGCCTCCAATTGTTAATGGCATAAGGAGTGCACGCAGGTAAAGTCTAAGATTTGAGCCCTAATTCCATTTAAAGACTGTCGTGTAGAGTAATTGTGATTGCCACTCGTTCAGAGTAATTTGATTCATCTAAAACAGTAGTTACCAAATTTACTGGTCCCATGGACCCATATTTATACTAATGAATTTGGCCTCAGATGAAATAACTCTATTTCAACGCATTGCAGAAAAAGGACTAATTTAACTTTCAGGTTCTGAAAATTGAAAATGAAAGTGAAAATGGTAAGCATTATACAGTATGCACACTAAAGTCCCTTGCTACCCTCTTAACTTCAGAACAGCTGTTACTACAAGGTAAACAAAAAAGTTCTTGCCGTTTACACGTTTCCATTGAAAGAAGTTAGAGTAAGTATGCAAATTCGTGTGTGACGTGATTGAGAAACCGTCAGTCGAGAGTAGGAATATCAGTTGTCATAAACGCAGGTCCACTGCTCACATTCATCAATCGGAACTCGTACAGTAGCAAAGCGAAATGGACGTATTGAAGATGCTCATTCGGGGTCGTTTACTTTACGACTTCAAAGTGGGCTTATCAGCCGCTGCATTAAGTCGCCGATAATGTCAAGCGTTTAGAGATAGTGCTGTCAATGAACGTAAGGCAAAGCATTGGTTTCAAAACTTTAGATCAGGAGATATGTCCCTCTGTGATAAAGCTCGAACAGGACGACCACAGGCTTTGGATGACGAAGCCCTGTAGACGGCCATTGAGGAGGACAGTAGTGAAACGTATGGTGAACTTGCCCGACAATTCAACACTTCCAGTGAAATGGTTAGACTTCATCTGCACCGCTTAGGTAAGACGTACAAGCTGAAGGAGTGGGTTCCTTAAACGCTGTTGGAAATCCATAAGCAACAACGAGCGGTAGCCTGTTTATCGCTGCTTTTTCGCCACCGTAGCGCATCCATATTCAATCGGGTGCTGACCAGTGATGAGAAGTGGGTCCTGTATGATACACCTAAGCGTTTCAAGGATTGGTTGTCACCCCAGGATACTGCCCCACACAGCGCAAGACCACCTATGAACACACGCAAGTTTATGCTTTGTGTCTGGTGGACTTGTCGTCAAGTGGTTCACTATGAGTTGCTACCAACGGGTCAAACGCTCACTGCTGACCTGTATTTATAGCAATTGGAACGTGTACAACAAGCATTGTATCAGAAGAAGCCAGCACTGGTTAATCTAAAGGGTGTACTGTTATTGCATGATAACTCGAGACCACATGTCAAGCGGGTGGCCAAGAATACGATACAGTGACTTGGTTGGGAGAAATTGTGCCATCCTCCTTACTCACCTGACCTTGCCCCATCAGAGTACCACCTCTTCCATTTTCTGGACAATTATCTTCGTGGTAAATTTTTCCCCAATGAAGCAGACGTGCGCCTAGCTCTCACGGACTTCTTTGCGTCCCACTCCCCCGAGTTTTACTGATAGGAGATTGAACAACAGGAGACACGTTGGCAGAAGGTGCTGGATGCCGATGGTGATTCCTTTGAGGACTAACAATAGGCTACGCTGTTTGTATGTCATGTTCTTTTGGGTCATTAAAAACGGCAAGAATTTTTTGTTTACCTTTTATATTCATAAAAGCAGTGTCTAGGTATATTAAAGTAGCTATGCGCTACTGAATAAAACTACCTACGGCGCCCCTTGGTCTTAAACTGCGGAATCAGCCCTTCTATTAAAAAAACGGAATGAGATAGGGGGGAAAAATGATTTACAAAATTATAAAGCATTATCGATTTAGTACGAAAAGACACCTTGTGGGCATTAATGCAAAGCATAGAACGCTTAACAACACATTTCTTTTTTCGTCATTCCCTATACTGTGACGTGAGATAAACGATCTGAGAAAGAAAAAAATAATTAGTTATAACAATGTACTTTATTTGAAGTGCTCAAAATTCTCTCCATCAGTCGCAATGTACATTTGGATTCTCTTATGAATGTAACATTATTCACGTTGAAACACAGACACAAGCGTCTTCAATGCGTCCTTTAAGGTCCAAATATGTTTGTGGAGGGGTCGTATACACCTGCTGCTTCAGGTATCCTCACAGGAAAAAGTCAAGTGGAGTCAGATTAGGAGAAAGTGGAGACCATTCTTCGGTGCCTATTTTATGAATGATTTTTAACAAATTATAGCTTTGCTTAGCAAACTTGTGTGACAGACATTGATCATATTAAATATACTGACGTGTAAACCCCCACGGTCCAGATGAGAGGGCATTTGCGGGTCATAGTTTGGAGGCGTTTGGTATAGAGTGAGGTGAGTGAAGTATCACTTAAGTTGTCGTTATCATCGCATGAAATGGTTCAAAGCTGCAAAAGTCATCGCTAACAATGCAATTATTATCGAGCAAAAATGTTTTTCGAGGAAATCAAATACCCATTTGTTTTAAATGAGATAAAAACAGATAAATACAAACAGATAAAAATTCTTTTGTATTTAGCATTATAATTTTTTTTTCTCAAAAAATATCTAATTTAAAATCTATTTATTCTTCAACTTTTTATTTAGTTTATATATTAATTGCTTACTTATTTTATAACTTGTTTTTTTATTTTCTTTCAATCACGCCCCCCCCCCCCCTTTTCTCATTTTGTTAAATTTCTTTTCCATTTTCGGGTTAGAACATGCATAGAGCCTTTCATTATTTTCCTAAATTAAATCAGCGAAATATTTTCTATGAATAGTAAAACTTAAATTAAATTATACTTTCTTCGGAAAGTGAACCTATAAATAGAGTTCAATCTAATGAGGCTTTCTATAAATAGATATTTTTAGAATATTTTGTAAAAAGTGCGTAGTTTATGCAATCCTTCGCGTTTTCCAATTTATTCTCAAGAATAACAAGATAATAGTTTATTGAAAGCACTGAAGTTTATATTATAGTTCTCAATGTTAAGAATGGCACTAACTAACTCGAGAAATAAATTGGTCTGATCAATTATGTTGCCAGTTCTTTGTATAATTACAGAAATTTTTCATGAATAAAAAATTAAGTAAATATTTTCTCCCATTTTTCTTGAAAATATTGAAAATTAACATTCTTTGTTGAGAAAAAAATGTTGAATTTACACTCAGTTGTACTATATAAAATTAGAACAAAATAGTTATGCAGAATTCTGATACACATTTGTAATTTTTATGTTGTTCGTATAATCTAGAGCCTTTATTTCTGTTTACAAGCCCAAATATAATTTTAATGTCTTTTGAGAAAGATAACGCTTCATTAAATAATATAAGTCACGATAGCCTGAAGGTCAAGGTCACGGAACATGGCTGGAATGTTATGAGTTCGAGCCTGATACTGCTGAAGACCCGCCTTGCAGAGGGGGTCGATAAGTGTTAAATATGTCGAGGCTCAAACGTCCTCCCGTTGATGGGGTTTGAAAGTTAGGAGAGTGGTGTGTGTGTGTGACAGCTTATGTGTCGTCCACGTCATTTAACTATGGTTCAAAATTACGAGGTTGACCACCAATAGCCCTCGAGCAGCTTTATAGTGTGCAACGTTTTAGTATAACTCTCTCTCTATCTCTCACTAAATAATACTTCTCAAGGGTATTTTAGAAAGAAAACGTAAGATTTCTAGTGAAATTAACTAATTTTCATTCGAAGATATCGCCAATATTTTTTCAGGCTTTATATATAATTATTTTCGAAACTACATGCATAGCGTTTTAGTAGATTTGTGTGTATGGAGTTGTGTTAAAGTTTTAAATTATATAATACTTATGCAGATTTAGTTTTTCATTTTAGTATTTAAAGTAGTTTCTTAAGTAAAAAAGAGGGAAATACCTATTTAAGGAAGTTTCTATGTTGTAAATAAGAATTATACTGTTTTAATCACCAAAAATTTTTAAATACTTTTCTGAACGAAGACAAATCTCTTTCACACCATACACGTCTTAGAAATAAACTTTAATTTCTGATTTTGTTAAAAATGTGTGATATGTTCTACTGAAGGCATGAAATTTATACAGATTTCTTGTTTAAAGAATTCGCCATATAAGAGGGTAAGTCAAAAGGTAAAAGGAACTTTTGCAATTTCTCTTTCCAAGGTTTGGCAACAACGCTAGTATCCAGCACTGAATGAGGAATAATCGACAACAGTTCGGTACAACCTGTCATTCGACTTTTCTCGAGGTCGTTGGAGTGTAGGAGGCCGTTCAACATGGCAGCTTCATTGTGGATCTGCACCAAGGAGGAAAGGAGGGCAAAGATTCGCTTTTTGTTTGTGGAAGGTGTGATACCTGTGCTGGACACCAGCCATCCTTTCCATCACTATTCCTTCAAGGACGACAACTCTCAACTGCCCGATATTTCATCGTCACATAAAGGAGTCCATCCCTGTTTGAAGCGCTTTATCCATTCGTATATGTTGCTTTATGATAAATAGCTGTCACCATACAACACTTGCATGCGACGAATAATTTCCATAGGTTTCATACCTTCCGCAAACCAAAAGTGAATCACAGTCCTTCTTGGTATAGATCGACAATAAAGCAGCCATGTTGAATTGTCTCCTACATTCCAACGGCTACGAGGAAACACGAGAGACACGAATTTATTCACAGTTGAAAGAATAATTATAAAGGAACTGAGTAATTGATAAAAAAAATCATTCGCATGCACGAGAATATCTTTGCTACTTATATCTTGTTTATTTTCCAAGAGGTGGTACTTTTATCGATATTATCATTAATTATTTTAATCAATTACTATTACCATTCCAAACAAATAGTGAATAAAAAAACACATTTTATAATAGAAAAAGGATGAAATAATTCTCAAGATATAACCGGGGCTTACAGAAATAAAATAAAGAAACTGAAGGAAAAGTTAAAATTCAAAAGTCACAAAAACAAAGCAAAATAGTTATAAAATTGAATCAATTAAGGTACCAAAACATATTAGAGAAGCTTCAAAATAAAGCGAGATTTTATTAGAAGCAAATTTGGAAAAAATTAGGAGGCCCTGGTATTAGGATATGAAAAATTTGACTTACACACAAGCATGCATTTTTCTTTTCTTTTTTAATTTTGGACAAAAGAGCAAAATTTTCTCACCACCAGCTTTATAGTCATAAAGTTTAGAAGGGCACAAGTCCAATCCATGAAAAACGTCATCAAATTACCTTGACGAAAAAGAACCTACGTAACTTTTAATTTTGTAAAGCGTGTCAACTTTGTGGTAGCTTATATAGCTTCTTTGCCAGTACGATATGAACTGATTGAGTGTACAGATTATTCCAGAGAATGATAATTTTTTTTCTAATTTCCATGCAAAAGGATTTGGGAATATAACCGAAAAATCAATTCCATGCTTAGCTGCAGAATAAGTCAGATAATCCCTTTGAATTCCGAAAACTTCAATTTGGCTTCGAACAAAAGCAAAAACATATAAATGTTTGCATTCTTAAGAATTTAATGATTATTTTGAATTTCTGAGGTGATATATTAATGCAACATGAAATATATCTTAGAATTTCTAAGGAATATCTATATTTCTAAGAATATAATTTCCTCGAATGAAAATCAGATATTTTCAGAGTATTCGCGGAATTTTCTTCACGTAAAACAATACAGGACAACACTATTACTTCATATAGAAAAAGAACTATATTGTGTTACAATTACTTTATTCCTTACATTAGATTTGTTTCATGCTTGGTTTCACGAATTTTATGGTTTCAAGAATTTTCAGTTGTCGTTTTACATATTAAAACTTAATAAATTATTCATAACTCAAATTTAAAAAATAGGCCTTAGCATAAAATACAATTTGTTATCGAATAAGACGTTTTGTATATTATCTAGATGTGTAATGGAACGATCCTTTATATGGTAAGTTAAATCAATTATACATCATGATCAAACCCAAGGTAAAAGAAATATTTAATTTCGTGGAATATATTCATCGGTTTGCAAATTAGAAGAAATTTTAAGTGCCGAAAAGAAATTATCAACCAAAATATTTCATAGCAATAATTATTTAATATTTTTACTATATTTATGAGACAAATTTCAATATATAGTAGTCGAGACTTGAATTAAGAACTCTCCCATTCATTATTTTTCAAGCATTTGAAAACAAATTAATGTAATTCAGAATATCAAATGTATTATTTTCTATCTTAATGAAATGAATCAACTATTCCATGAGAAATTCTGTAGTCTATCAAAAGATTTCTTATTCATTTAGGTAGTAAAAAAGTTTCTAAAAATGTTTTAATATGGGTCACAAAATTTTTATCAGTTTGATACTCTGAGATATTATTGCACAATATTCTAAAAAAATGGATGTTTGTATATATGAAATAGCTTTACTCCAACAATGTTCTATCGATCACTATGAAAATTTGTTTGGGTATGTATTTTTGGCGGGAGAGGTTTTTGAGCCATCTTTTTTGTTGCAACTCTCCACCAGGTTGCGCTACAGCATATTAACTTTTGCACCATTCAATCAATCGCCAAGTTGCCAACATGGTCGCCAAGCACAGAGAAATTTGGTTTGGATAGATTCTTCTTTAATGTTAATCTATATATATATGGGACGGCGTCTAGGGGAAGGTTCGATTTTAATGTTAAAATAAGCACGCAGATTTAAAATAACTTAATTTACTAATAACACAACTAAAACATTTACTATTTACACGGGGGTTTAAATTATTCGAGATAGCACCATACTAATTCCGAAAACACGTACTCTTTATCAAAACAACGGAGAGAGCGATTTCCTCTGACCTGCTTCGTTCAAGCTTTGATGCAACTCTCAGTTTTTCTTTCTGCCACCTTTATAAATACATGATCTCATCGTATCGCGCAGCTAAAACTCACGTGGTTTCGATTAGTGGTGCCATCTCTTACAATAAAAATCAAAAGAAGTAAAAGAAAACTTGCACTCCTTTCCTACAAGTTCGGCCATCCTGGGAATCCCTGACCTCAGTGATTTTACATACCATACCATAAAATATAGGCCTCTGCAAAATTAATATTAATCGGAGATAAAAATTCCAATATAGACATTCAAATTTGAAAATAAGGATACAACTCTAAAAAATGAAATATTAATAGCAAAGAAAGCAAAACACATTAATACACATTATGTTCTTTTAAAAAGAATAGAAAACGCTTTTTATTAAAATACATCATCATGGTGAGTAAAATTTCATTAAATCAGCAGATGAATTTGTTATCTTAAGTCCCTCATGATCACCCACTTTCTCTAAATCATATCTATCTCTAGGTTTTACTTTAACTATTCTATATGGTCCCTTCTCATGTGCTAACTTAATTATCTCAGTTTGCATATCTCTTGGTACAACTATCAACTCACGACCTTCAACATATTTGTAAAGTATTTCGTTTTTATCGAAAAAGTCTGAATTGCTGTTTGTTTCAATCAGTGACCTTAGACTCTGAGTGTATTCATCCTCTTGTTGTGCCTCTTTTAACCTTGCGGTTAGAGTATCGTTAGTAATTATTGCGACTGGATATCTGCTAAGGGCATCCACATGTTGCATTCTCTGGCCGAAACGATGCACAATTTTATAATCAAACTCTTCCAGCAATAATGCCCATCGCGCTATACGAGTAACCAAATCCTTTTTGTCCGTAGTCTTTTGAAACGCTGAGCAATCCGTTATGACTTTGAAATGATTTCCCATAAGGTAGGTACGAAATTTCTTTAAAGCGTTGACAACAGCAAAAACTTCAAGTTCATAGCTGCTATACTTCTCCTCTGCCGGAGTAGTTTTACTTAGACATGTATTGAACAGGATGCAATTTTCCATCTTCTGCCTCTTGGAGTAAGACGGCTCCGTAGCCTTGTTGACTTGCGTCCGTGTGCAATTCGGTTGTTTTTCCCTTCTGGAAAATACTTAATACTCGACTTTCAGTCAATAATTGCTTGAGCTTTTCAAATGCTTCTATTTGAGGTCGTTCAAAGACAAATTGATTGTCGTTTCTAATTAGATCATTCAAAGGTTTCGCTATTTTAGAGTATGACGGAATAAATTTTCGAAAATAGCCAGTGAGTCCTAAAAAGCTTTGGACTTGTTTGACAGTCGTTGGTACAGGAAACCTCTTGACAGCTATCGTTTTTGCAACTGAAGGGCGCACCGTTCCATTTTCGACAATGTGACTCAAAAATTGCACCTTTCGTTTTAAAAACTGACATTTTTCAAACTTGATCTCCAACCCATATCTGGATGCGACCTCAAACACCTTCTTTAGTTTTTCCAAACCTTCTTTCTCATCTTTAGCTGGAACGATCAAATCGTCCAAATAAATTATTACGATGCCTTTTCGCATGAGTTCCCTAAAAATGCTGTACACATATCTTTGTAATACGCTTGGGCTTGTATTGAGACCAAAAAGTACCTTATTAAATTCGAACTGCCCGTCTGGTACAACAAAGAAGGTGAAATCCCTGCAATCCTCGTTTACGACGACATGAAAAAAACCCATTCTTTAAGTCTAACGTGGAATACACTTTGGCGTCTTGCAGTCTATCCAATACGTCCTCTATCAGTGGCAAGGGGAAGCGATCCTTGACTAGTTTTCGGTTCAGTTTCCTATAGTCAATGCATAGTCTGTCGGTACCGTCTTTCTTCTTGACTAACACGATTGGACTAGCATATTCAGAAGAGCTTGGTCTCACGATTCCCTTATCCAACCATTCGTCGATCTGCTTGTTGACGGTCTGATTCTCCAGAAACGACAAACGGCGTGCTGTTTGGTAAACTGGTATATCATCCTTCAGGATAATTCTCATGGATACATTTGTCGTTTCGGTCTTCTTAGGTGTATAGCTGTTGATTAGTTCAGAGAGTTCCTTTCTTATTCGAGGATTGATAACATGTTTAACTTCGATTTCGTCTTCAGTTCTTGCTTCATAAACCTGTGTATTCACAAACCAAACCTTCTCTTCGTGTTTACGGAAATAAACCCCTTTTTTATCAAAGCCAACAAAAGCTTGCTCCAAAATGTCGGATCCTATCACTGCCTGGAACTCCAAATGCACCGCAGGCACGACATGCCATTTTACGGAATATTTCTCTCCATCCAATTCGATTTCTCGTTGGAACGATCCTTTTGTTTTGACTCCGTACTTTGCCAATCCAGATAACACGACAATGTCCTTCGAGAGCTTCGATTGCTCGAGGATTCCTTTGCTTACATCTTCACGAATGAGCGAAACTAAGCTTCTAGTGTCGATTAGAGCCTCAAAAGTCTTGTTTCCGATGGTTATTTTCCTGGTCTTAACTCTGTCTTGCTGAATTCGAGAACAGATCTGGACCGGAGAGCTTGAAGATTTATTGATTTTCGTACCCTTGTTGCGCTTTGTACAATCTACGGCATAATGACCTGGTCCCCTGCAGTAGCTACATGTTACCTTATTAACTCTTTTATCTTAAGTTCTCGTCGATTGAAAGCATTTTCTATCATTCCAATTATTTCCAAGGGGAAAACGTTCTTGCCTTTGAGAACAATTATCGTTATTGTTCGATCTCTTAGCAAATGAGTTTAACTGCTTTGGCCCTATAGTTCTTCGGACGTCCTCATAATCTTTAAATCTTTTCGCTAGCTCAATAGATGAATTAATAGTAGACCATTCGTCCAAAAAGTGTTCCTGAAAATCATACGGCGCCCTCTTCTTCATTTGATCGGCTATGATTAATTCTCGTAATTGGTCGTAGGTGTTAACTTTTAAGCCCAAAGTCCATCCATCAAAATACGTCTGTAATTTCGTGTTGAAAATCTTGCCATGTTCGTTCATCGGACTTTTGGTGAAACAAAAATAACTGACGAAATTTTTCCGGAGATAATTTAAATCTTTGTAAGAGTAAATCCTTTACATGATTGTAATCATTACACTTATCAGTTGGTTCTCTTGCGATTGGGCAATTTCGACGGGTATTAAACCTATAAGTTTTTGAACCCAATCTTTTTTCGGTAAGAAAGTTAGTTCTGCATGACGCTCAAATAAGGTAAGATTCAAACCAATATCTTCCGTCATATTAAACTTATGAAAAGTTTCGTGAAACAGTTTATTCGATGCTTGAACGTTTTCGGTGTTATTCGGCATACCGGCAGTCTGTTGCGCTTGTATTCGCTACTTCTCTAATTCGTACTCTCGTCTTTCTCTCTCATCCTTTCGCATATTTTCTCTCTTCTCTTTCTGTACGTTCCTCCACTATGCTATCAAGCATCTTTTTAACATCGTCCTCAACGTAATCTGGGCTTTTTACGATCAGCTCCTTTAACTTCAATTTTGTGATACCTGCTTCGATAGTAAGATCCAAATCCTCGGCGAGTGACACCAAATCCTCTTTCCCATTTGCGAGTAAGAATGCCATTTTTATACTCAGAATGGTGACCAAGAGAACAACTTAAATTTTTACCCAAGTTAAATGAGACAAAACCATTAAAATGACACGCAAAAAGTTTACTCACTTAAAAAGAAACAAAAGATAATTTAAATAAGATGTAATTATCAATTATAAACAATTATAGACAAAAATGGACTTTTTAAAGAATTCCCGGAACCTAAATCCTTTTGCAAAACACAGCAATATTACAGTTAATATCAATTTTATTTTTTATTAAAAAAAACAACGCGTTCCTCTCATTTATCGAAAATAGATTACTAAGAAAAAACCGGAAAGTACTCAGTTATTAATCCAAAACTAAAAGAACATCAAATATCTATGTCTGGAATTAAACCAATAATAGTACCTAGTACTTCAAAATTCAATTTCAGATTCACAGAACAGTAAATATACACACAAAATCATTTATTTATATAATTTTCGCCTATTACTCGCACAATACCAAAAAAAAGGATACTAGCACAATTCAATATAATTCTGAAGACACTTTACGTTTACCTCAATGACACAGGAAATCTTGTTTCGTGTTGATAACTCGTAATTCGATGCAGTTCCAAAGGTTCTCTCGTCAGTGTTGACCTCAATCATCAAGGTAATCCCGTTCAATTCGTTCAGTATCTCGTTGAGTCGCTGGGCTTCCAGTTTTGGTTGACTGTAGCTGACGTGGAAATTCGCCAAGATTCTGTGTTTCTAACCAAGTCAATGGACTCCTTTTTCCTGTTGACTGTTCTCGCTGAAGTATTTCCGTATCGCTCGTAAGACTTCCGTATCGCTCGTAAAATTTCTTATCCAGCTGAAGGCTTCACTGGGTCTCTATTCGATGCAAGGCAAGGTCTATGTACCGCTCAGGAAATCAAAAATCAATGAGGAGGTAAAACTTTTAAAAAATGCTCTTAGATAAAACTTTGAATAGTTTAAAAAATTCTTGGTCGAACCCCCAATTTGTGGGACGGCGTCTAGGGAAGGTTCGATTTTAATGTTAAAATAAGCCCGCAGAGTTCAAATAACTTAATTTTTTAATAACACGACTAAAACATTTACTATTTACAAGGGGTTTTAAATTATTCGAGATAGCACCATACTAATTCCGAAAACACGTACTCTTTCTCAAAACAACGGAGAGACCGATTTCCTCTGACCTGCCTTCGTTCAAGCTTTGGTGCAACTCTCAGTTTTCCTTTCTGCCCCCTTTATAAATACGTGACCTCATCGTATCGCGCAGCTAAAACTCACGTGGTTTTGATTAGTGGTGCCATCTCTTACAATAAAAATCAAAAGAAATAAAAGAAAACTTGCACTTCTTTCCTACATATATGCTAACATTAAAGTGTGAAATCCGTTATTTCATAGAATAACTAGGTATTTCATGAAATAACTAGACAAGTCAGCTGAAGCATATAAAATTATAGAATTCTACTATGTAACTAGGTATTCGATAAAATAACTATTACTTGATCCTTAAAGTATGAAATATGGTACTCGAAAGTTCTTTGAAACGGTTCTAGATACTTTCCGATTATGAGCAAGCTTGCTGAAGCTTGCTTTGTGCAAGGGAGGGCGAACAGACTAAAATATCAATCCCCATGTTAATCCTATGGTGCCATTTTTTATGATATGGGGATGTTATTAGGGGAAACGATAGTACTACCTGTTTGGTTAGGAAGTACAAGGACTCGATACTCTCTAAGTGCTCCCCCTGGACAGCCTTTTGCCAATATCTCGACACCTGAACCCATCAGACCACTTGGACCAAGTTCATTCAATCTCTCTTTCTCCATTGAATATTCTTACTAAATTTCTTGCTCATAGGGTCATTCCTTGTATTTTATTTCAACATTTTAAACTTCTTAAGACATTTTAAACTTTTTTAAATCTGTAATACCTTGAAATGTATTTGAATCTCTGTTTTGAGATTTGAACCACAGGTTGCCCTCGGCAAGACCCATCCATTTATCCTCTTAGTCCCCTTTTGGTACGCCTAGGGGGATTCCAGCACTAAAATATCATGTTCCCAAGTTATTCCTATGGGGTTGGGTAAACATTTTGCTCCCCACCCCTTTTGGAATTGAGCTAGTGTCTTGATATTTGGAGGTTTGAAGTATTACGTCACATCGCGAGACAGACGAGAAATCGCCCTCCTCAGGCATTCTCCGCTGCAGGGCTATTTCTTTTATATCTCGAATCCTAGGCCACTTTGGTCATCCATACCTGCTGATTCGATTGATATCTCTATGAGCTTTCTGCACTTATAATTTTATTGAAATAATCCCTATTTCCTCCCCCACACACATTTCACGTTTATTAAGTATTTTAAATTTAATTTTTTTTTTAAATCGTTATTTCTCCGAGGAATTTTGAGTCTACTTTGAAACTCGAACCATAGGTCCTCCTCGTCAAGCTGCATCATTTTGTCCAATTTGTTTTATGATAGTGGGCCAGAGGGGGCATCGTCGCTAAAATTAAAAATACTATGTTAAATATTTCGATAGATTTTTGCTATTTATGATCAATTCATTTCTGAAACTACTTTGAAATGGTTTATTTCTCACTTTTTAACTGTCTATCATTAACTATTTCATAGAATAACTAGGTAAAATATGACTTTTTTTTTATTTATAATGTACTTTTACTGACTGCTAGTTATCTCATTAAATACCTAGTTTTATTCTATGAAATAACTGAATTATACACTTTAACGATAACATATATATAAATAGTTGTTTATACATACGATTTCGCTTCACTCCAACACCGTTCAACCAATCACTGTGAAAATTGGTATGTATATGTATTTTTTGTGGAAAAGGTTTTTATACTCTATCTTCTTTGTTGCAGCTCTCCACCAGGTGGCGCTACAGCAAAGCAACTTCTGCACCGTTCAATCAATCGCCAAGTTTCCAACGGGGTTGCCAAAAATGATGCCAACTGGGCTCTATCACTAACATTTCTCTATGTTTCCATTGAATCGCCATTATAATGTAAGGAGCGGTGTTGCTTGCGAATATTATAATTTTAACGTAAAATAAAGGCAACTGAAAGTAATATTAACGTATTACACATCCAGATATAAATTATTTATACTATTTTAAGGGTTCATTACACAAAATTTTAAACAATGTGTTACTTTTTATGGGCACTTTTTTCAAAATCGACCCACAATAGAGTTATCGGGCGCGTGTTATAAATAAAAAAATATACTTTTTTATCATCTGTTAGATTCAGACATCAAATTTAACAAATAGGGTTTTTTGTTCAGCTGAGATATGCAAAAAGCTTTTTTTATGTTTAATTTGCAATTCATATATAATTAACTCATAAAAAACTTCTTTATCCTTGAATTCGTATTGTTTAATTTTTCAACCCACCCGTGCGAAGAAAGGGTGTACCAGTTAGTCAATTATAAAATACATAATTGTATTATTAATACTATCCCATGTAAATAATATCTCTAAATGTCACAAAAACTAGGGAACTTTTTTAATAAAAGATGTTTATTGAAAATGATTACAACTACAAACCCTTTTTTTTTCAGAATCTCAAGAATGCAGAATGTGATAACGATCTCGAAGTAATATTTAATTTTTTAACGTGACTGCTTTTGGAACCGGAATTTTACAAAAGCGTATAAATGAATAACTTTTGATATACTTAGTGTCATTTCAATTAAAATATACGTATAAAATTGTGTTGTGAATAATATCAAAATAAAATTAGTAAAATGCAATTTTAGAGATGAAAAGGAAGAAAAAATGACATATTTTCAAAACCTCTTTTTATTCGGAATGATTCCATAATAATATTATGCTTATATACAATTAAGACTTTTATATACGGAGTTCAGGAAAATAATTTTTTAAATACATAACTTAGAAAAGGATTTACCCATATTTTAATGTACATGATTTTATCATAAATAAGGGTTATTATTTCAATTGATAGTAATTCTGAAAATAATGTGAATTTTTCAAAAATCTTAGCTCAGACTCTTTACAGAAGTCTATATATAACTAGCAGGTATACCCGTTCTTTGCCCGGGTGAATTGAAAAATTAAGCAATACAGATTGTGTGAAGAATAAAGAAGTTTTATTGAGTTAATTTTACGTTTTTGCATATCTCAGCTAAACAAAAAACCCTATTTGTTAAATTTTAAATCTGTAGACCTAACAAATGATAAAAAGGATTTTTTTTTATTTAAAACGGCATGTAACTCTTATGGGTTGAATTTTGAAAACACCTTCCTAAGCTGATCTCTGACCATTAAAAGTAATAATTTCCCATGCATTTATTGCAATATGTTCATACAATAATAATGTACATTGAAGCTTAAGCTACACAATTATAAACCGTACAAATTATGAACATAAGCATTAAATTTTGTATATGTAAATTTAAGATAATAAAAATATTGTTACTTTTAGTAATAGGATAAACATGATGTTGCTTTTAATAGTTCAGAATGTATTTCGTTTTGCTTCCTTCCAAAAAATTAATAATTATTTTAAATAATCTTTTATTTTCGACTTATCGATATGTTCGCACCACGTAAAGATATTACAACAAGTAGGGTTATCTCGCCCCTCTAAGGGGTGCCCCCCCAGTTTGAGCTGTAATGGAAAAACAGACTTGTAAAAAGTTTTACAACGCTTCTGAAATTACTCCTCCCAAAAACACTTACTTCAGCAGGAACTTAGGCAAATAAGGCCTCCCTGTCTTATCACAGACAACGCTCGAGCAGATTCTGAACTCGACTGACTTTTTTCTGAGCTCCAAAGACCTTTATATAGCCCCATGGAATTTTTCAGAAGGATTGATTTCAGAGACTTCTCATTGGTTCATTGGCGATAAAATTTCCCGTCAAATATGTCGTCACGTGGGATAAGTCTACAATCTGGTGTCCCTGCTGACTTCTTCTATTGTTCTCATAATCTTTGTCAAATTAATGCTGGGAACAGTTTCCCTGTAAAACCTTTTTCACACAAGTAATGTATCATTGCAGGAAAAACAACAAACTTGGTATGTGTATCAGTATGCAACAAACAACGGAACTAAAGGAAAAATATGGAACAAAATTCAACGCTTTGGATATGCGAATTGTAATCATAATCTTGTTAGTTTTGTTCACAGGGTATTTTTAATTTTATTAACTTAAGCTTTATTTTTATTACATCATTGTTAAAAATTTGCTGCATTCAGAGTACTTCAACCCCGGTAAAAATTGTATCTAAATTATCCAAATAACGTCTCTACAAACAAATAATATGTGAGTTATCAAGAGGGAATCAGCCTCTTAAGAAATTACTTCTTTTTCTTTGAAATTCCTCAACTTTTTCAATGGGGAATGAAGAATTCTTTATGTCAAAACCATTTCAAAGATAAAAGTCTCTAAATCTCAAAGCACTTTGCCGCTTAAATAGCCTCGATGTTTTTTATTTACTTTGAAACCATTTTTGTTTCTTATGAGAGAATCTTCGTGTAATTTCACAGACTCTAGGGAGCTTAAAAAATATGAAGCCCCCTTCTAGGTAAGAAAAGAAAGAACACCCAGGAGCAAATCGTTTCTATGGCAACATGGAAAAGGTGATCTCTCTTTTCATACAATGAAGAATAATATTTTTTTAAAGCAAATTCTCATCTGAAGTTGTTTTAAGAGGCTTTCATTTGTCTAGGCTACACACACACACAAAAAAAAGGCGATGGAATTTCCGCTTGAATTAAGGGTAATCTCTTTCACAAGATTTGTCTTCAGACGTAAAAAATCGAGCAGCGGTCATCTTAACATTAGAGAAAAGCCGGGTGAAAAATTTATAAATGAAATCTTTCTTCAGGCAATTTATTTAAAGGGAATTATTTGGATTAAATTTTGCTCAATTGGTGTTAGCTGATGCTATACGTAAATGTAAAAACTATCTCTTTTGCATTTTAAATTTCTTTGCAATCATTTTCATACAACAATTTTTCTTTTATTGTTTCTTAATTACAATTGTAAACGCATTTTCGAAATTTTTTCCGGACTATAAACCCCGAGGTAGCCTAGTAATCAAAGTCTCGAACTCGTGGATGGTGGTTTCAAGTCATGTATACGATGCCTAATGTCACTGAAGTCCCGTCTTGTAGAAACCTAACGTCCTCCAAATGGATTAGTGTGGATGTTTGCAGAGGAAACAGCAGCCCAGGTGTCGTTCCGGACACTTGACCATGACTCAAAATTGTGAGGGCCGTCACCAGTAGCTCTAGTGTTGCCACAAAGTCCAACATTAATATAAACACTCTTCATTCCTCATTGTAAGTAATATGATTATTCGTATTGATGACGCTATAGGGCAGCACTATGAGCTATTGGCAATGAATTTTGTAATAATTAACCTTGCTCAGTGGTTCGACAGCCTTGGGTGGACCTTGGCCTTCTCAAGAAGCTTTTTCCAGGCCAGCCTTCTTCCTGCTAGTGTTCTGCAATTCTTAGTTCTCAAAACTAGATCTTTTTCTAAGCCATCAATACATCTAAGGTTTTACCTGCCCTTTCTTCGTGTGACAATTGATTGAACACTGAAGACTTTTTAGTGGTGCAATTATTAACCAGGAATATGAAAAGAAAAAGATTTAAGAAAAATGTTCTAAATTTTTCTGAACATCACTTATGGAGTTTATACGTTTGAACAAATAGAATTGAGACAGTTGAATTTATTAAGTAAAACCCTCGTGTGTGTTATTTCATTTAAACATATTCTGTTGTTGCATGCATTATTTCATGTCAAAAACCACAGCAGACCTACTCAATACAATCCAGATTGGAATTTTCTTTCAAAGGAGAAAATGAACGTGATTTTGATTAGTGGGATAAGAGAAACAATTTCTGCTGTAAGTCTTTGAAAAAATATTTTTGAAAATGATTTTTTTTGCTATATACAAGCATATATTCAATGTTATGAAAATAGATAAACCAATAACTTACATTTTTAATTGAACTTTGATATTCAATTTTATTCTCGCTTGATTTAGTCATCAATATATTTCAAATAGAGTTAAAAATATGTCATTGGGAAAGTCAAGCACGTTTGTGGATAAGCATCCTTTCAGGAAAGGACAGATCCTATAGTAGGCATTTTATTAAATTAAGACAAAAAAAAATGTAAACTTTTGCAAGAATGAATTTAGAATACTTAACAAAAAAAAAACCTTTAACAAATGATTTTAGGAATATATATTTATTCATATATCTATGTTATTTTCGATACATGAAAGCCAAATTCCTAACATAGAATAATATTAATTTGTTAAAAGAATGAGCTCATGTCAATAAATACCAAAATAACCTTATTTAGAGCTATGCAAGGAGGTTGCTGACACTAAAATAAAAAAATGAAATAGAAATAATAGGTTGCTAGAAAGTGACAAATGATCTGATTGCTGATGGAAAACCGAGATGGGAAGATCTATTTTTATTTCTTCTTCTTGTCTGTGTCAATTAATCATCGTAATTTGTTACTGTGATTGAACACGTGATAAAGCCACGTGTTTACAAGGTTCTTTTTTCAGCCATAAAAGCTTACGAATTATTATCAATATCGCTTGTAATGAGTTATCATAAGAATTTCCTGAAAAAAAGATGAGTACATCTATTAAATAATAAAGGGTCAATATAATTTAAATTTTTCTCTTATAACAAAAATGTTTTAATTATATTAAATCAAGAATTAGCTTTTCTAAACTATTATGCATGGTAAACTCGCTTTTCTATTTAGGATTGAATAATATTATAAATATATCGTTTTGATTCACAAACAAGAAAGAATTCTAATCAATTAACACTTTCCACCAATTATAAAGTTAGAAATCTATAAAAACCATTACAAATATAATATTTAATAAATTTCGAAAAAACTACTCAACTTTAGAAAATAATTGGTTCAGAAATTTGGAATGAATGTTCAGGTAATAATTTTAATCTTATGCAAAACTATTGACTGACCTAATTCATAAAATTTCGGTAGATGTAAATTTTTCATATCTGCTTAAACCTTTATATATATATACTAGCTTTTACCCGCGGCTCCGCTCGCGTTGATGTCTTTAAATAACTGCCAAAGTCGTAAACATTATCATTAGAAAGTAAATAATACAATATGGAAATATGTTTTATTGGTTGGTGGGGCTGGAACCAATACAATTTAAAAATTCTAAAATTGAGCTTAGTTTAAAAAGATTGAAAACGTAATTTATTATAATAATTAAAAACAAAAATTCTCAATAACTTAAACTATTAATATATTTTTAAAAATCGCGAAAGTATCTACTAATTCCTATATAATTCCTCTACTATATATAATTCCTCTTTAAAAGAACTCAAAACAGAATATTATTCTAAGATGCTACTGTATACCACATTATATGTTCTTCCTTCAGTTGCTAATATGTGAAGATTTGGGCATTGGACACACCGATCAGGCTACATATAGTTGGCCATGGGAAAAACATTGCTTTTCCAAATGCACCCCTGCTACCTGAAATGTTAGCTTTGTTAATAGCAACCGTAAAACTGGAAATTGAACTCGTTTTGAATTGAAAAAGTAGGTCAGTGGGGATACTTGGAATTCGAGGTATGATAACACTATCCCTTTTCATAACATATGTTCAAATATTGGCAGCAAGTATATTCTGCATCAGTTTTGTGATCCAAAGCCTCGTTCCTTTACATAGTCGAGTAGCATCGAGATTCTGCATAACTTGTACATTTAGTTTTAATTGAAGTTTATGTGAGGGTACAACCGAAAGTTCAAGTGAATTTAAGAACTCCGTGGGATATTCGTTTTCAGACTGAATTTTTCAACTTTTCCCATAAGCTTGAATTCACCAGCAATATATAATAAAGCTACTATTCCTCCTATAATATCTGTACTATCTCGTAAATCCTGAAGAGTCCGATTTAACGCTTCTATAGCTTTCTTATGAGACATCGTACTTTCATTCCACACTAAAAGCTTACATCGTGGAAGCATCCAGCCTTGAGAGCTGTTTTTTCTGAAATTTCAGATGAGTGAATCTTCAAATGCAAGATTAAGCGATAATTTTAAAACGGAATGTGCTGTGCGACCTTTGGTCAGTAAAATCGCGGCTGTACCAGAAGAAGCCATAGCAATTGCTATCTTCTGGATTTTATCTCCTGGGTTTTTCTGATGGTCATTAGTAATATGTTTAGCAAAAATGTTTTTCCTGTTCCTCCAGGGGCTTCAAGAAAAAAGAGTGCACCACTGATGGATTCTACTTTGCGTAACACTTGTTGAAAAACGTGACTTTGTTCTGGAGTTAATTGAGGGGTAAATTATGTTACTTGATGCTGCAATGATATAAAATCGTAGTTTAATTCTCATGTAATTTCATTATCGAAGCCATTTCCGTCGACACGTCTAGGGCTAATCATTCCAAAATCATGTAGCTTCTTCCTTACCATTCTGAAAACCTTTATTGCGTTTCGATGCAGATTTGTTCATTGAAAGGTATATTTGGTTGTTTTTCGTGGCAAAATATCTTCCGCCATGTAGTCTTTGTACTTATTCCAAAAGGTTTGAGGATTAGAAGGACCGAAGATGAAATAAGTATTGCGTAAAGCTCCCTAATTTTATTCGGCGAGTGACATTGTATGGATGCCTCCATAGTATATCTTCAAAGTAATACCTCCATGTAAAATATCTAGGTTCAGTATAAGTGAAAAACTTTGTGCAAAATATGAATATTGTATTATTAGGTTAAAAAAGTTCAAACTAATCAAAACTACTTAAGTAATCAAAACTTTTTATGAAACTGTCAGTTAATATTATCATAGAATTTTCAATATCACGCGCACGCAATTCGCTAAAACTTTATTTCGTTTTCCTCTTTAAAAAGTGGGAGAAAATTTGCATTAAAATATCTTTGATTTAAATTCTTAGCCAACTTGGCGATATTTCTCAAAGTTTGAGTTTGACATTTAACAAACGTAATGTAAATAATAACCATAAAAACCCTTTAAAAATTGCTTTTTGTGAAGATGCTAAATAATACTATGTGTTTCAGTTATTTGTTACAAATGTGAGAAAATATTTATTAAAATTTCCATTATTGAGC
Source organism: Trichonephila clavata (assembly GCA_019973975.1). Taxonomy (NCBI): domain Eukaryota; kingdom Metazoa; phylum Arthropoda; class Arachnida; order Araneae; family Nephilidae; genus Trichonephila; species Trichonephila clavata. The sequence goes on along the minus strand of BMAO01000430.1, from coordinate 6,756 downwards.
AAATGCATAATTTTGCGCCAACTTGGCGGGGAGTACGCAACGTCAACGTTTTATCCGCATAGTTCTCGTTCCCGTAGGAATATGGAAACAACATATAGCCTATGTTACTCGCTGATAATGTAGCTTTCCATTGGTTAAAGAATTTTTAAAATCGGACCAGAAGTTCCCGAGATTAGCCGGAACAAACAGACAGACAGACAGACAAAAATTTTAAAAATTGATTTTTTGATATAAGTACCGTATATGCCTTTAAATGCATTTAGTAAAAGCTGCTAATTTGAAATTACAAACAGACACTTCAATTTTGTTTATTTACATATATATATATATATATATATATATATATATATATATATATATATACTAGCTGTTACCCGCGACTTCGTTCACGTAGAAATTTACAAAAAAGTGTTTTGTTCAATTCACAGATCTTACGAAAACTTAATAATTTTGTATTCCTCGTTAAGAAATACATACACGCTATATATATATATATATAGAGAGAGAGAGAGAGTGAGAGAGAGTTTAATGTCATTTTTTTACTTTGTGAATCAATGTTTTGTATTTATATTTTTGTGTTTTTTCTTCTTTTTGGTGTTTATTGTTTTATTTTTTTTATTTTCTTTGTTTTTTTGTTAATTTTTGTGTGGTTTTTTTCGTATAAATTTATTGAACATCCTCTCTATATACAGTATTAAATTTATTGAAAAATCTCTTTATATACAATACTAGCTTTTACCCGCGGCTCCGCTAACGTTGATGTCTTTAAATAAATGTCAAAGTCGCAATCATTATCATTAGAAAGTAAATATTGTAATATGATTATTTTTTTATTGCTTGACTGAAACCAATAAAATTTAAAAATTCTAAAATTTTAATTCTAATTATTTTTTCATAATTCCTGTTTATCCTTTTCATTTCCCTCCCTCCCCCGCACGTCGTTTAAATTTTCAATGTTGATTTTATGGACAATAAATCAAAACTTTTTATGAAACTGTCAATTAATATTACCATAGAATTTTCAATATCACGCACGCGCAATTCGCTAAAACTTTATTTCATTTCCCTCTTTAAAAAGTGGGAGAAAATTTGCATTAAAATATCTGGGATTGTCGGAATAGAGAACTTCTTTGCAAACTTGGCGATATTTCTCAAAGTTTGAGTTAGACATTTTGTTAGACATTTGAAAAAAAAATTATTTAAGGATCCGAATTTTTATGGTCCTTAAGTTTTTCCAACCACGCGCCATGATCTCAAGTAAATAAACTGATTCGAACCCAACCTTTGTGCGAGTTTCGAGATTTGTAGTTGGCAACGGCTACAATGTAAATTTAACTAACTTGGCTCGTGGAAGTATTTAAGGAGACAGAGGTTGGTTGAGAAAAGATCGTCGGTTTCGGACGAGGTGATTTTGCTCTTCGATTGGGGGCATATGAGATGTGCAACTGGTTTGTTGGTCAGTATTTTTTAAGATGGTTCGAATCAGTTAACCAAAGTTTGGTAATATTATATTTTGATGATTATACTTTTTTAACATAAATGTTTTTATTTGCTTCAGTGGCGAGAAGTTTCACTTGAATTATTTAAAGAATAAAAATGTTTTTAACGAAACTGCTTTATTACTATGCCTCCTCGACATTAAATTTCGCTGCTAAGCTTTGCTTACGTTAATTCATCATGAAGAATTATATCATAGTGGTTATGGGCCCAGGCCACGTTCTATGTCGAGGCAGGTTAAGCAGTTGAACCAGAACATGAACTTTGTCCATTTAAATATTGTTCCAGTATAGAATTATTTCTGAAGAACTTCAGTTGCTGGTATACTAAATAGAGTATCGAATATGGAAGTGAACAATCAGATTCCTGTGTTAACCCAAAATAATTGGAACACATGGAAACATGATATGCAAGTAATCTTAATGCATTATGGTTGCTGGCAATTTATTATACAGACCAAGCCGGAGGAACCTGATGAAGGGGCAACCTACAAGGAAAAGTGTGACTTCCAACTACGGAAAGATCGATGCTATACGCTGATTTACACTAACATCAGTTCAGATGTGAAGAATCTGATAATAGAAACAACTGATGGTGTAGTGGCATGGAAAATATTAAAGGATCACTTTGAACCAGTGACAAGAGCCAGAGTTATCCAGCTTTTGGATAAATTCTTCGGAACAAGATACCAACCAGGGGAAGATGTCGGAATCTTCATATCTCGTGTAAAGACGGCGGCAACCAGGCTACAAGAGGCAGGTCATAAATTGAACGACCTTTACATAGGGTTTCAATTAATAAGGTGGCTTCCTCAGGAATTCCAGTCTACCGTGCAACAAATTTACAGATGGAAAGAAGAGGACTTCACAGCTGTCAAAATTGAAGCGGAGCTGATATTGGAAGCCAATCGTCTTCAACTTATGAAGCAAGACTTGGAGAAAACGGAGACCGTTTACTTCAGCAATTTCCTATCAAAGAAGAAGTTGAGCAAAGTTCCTAGAAATGTAAATACAGTTCCTGGTGGTACGACTGCAACTCCTGCAGATCCAAGTGGTAAAACAGAATATCAGAAAAAGGACGGTAAGGTATTTAACTGTAAAACTACCAAGCATTTAAAACGGTCTAGTAAGATGATAGGTCCTTGTTATTTATGTAATAAATATGGGCATCTTAAAGTAAATTGTAAAGAGAAAAACTCTCGAGGAAAGCCTCCTTCAAGTGAAAGTTATAACAGAGTTTAATATAAATTTAAGATTTTGTGAAGCTGAATGTAGTATTATAGAATTAAATAAGCACCTTGTTACTAGTTGTAACTTATTTGAGGAAAACTCTGATAAAGGTGTTTGGGTAATAGATACGGCTGCCACGAGTCATTTTTGTAATGACAAGAGTTTATTTTTTAGATTTTAGACCAATATCTAACATGAAAATGTCGTTAGCAACGGAGGATAAAAGTTTTCCAATAGAGGGAATCGGTAAACTTAAATTTTTGGTAAAATATAAGGATAGTTTTCATGAAATAACTTTTTCAGATGTTTTATTTAGTCCCAAGTTAAGGAGAAATTTGATATCCGGTTCCAGATTAGAAAGTAAAGGTGCGCATTTTGTGGGTAGCAAGGGTAAAATTAACGTTTTCAATAAAGACTGGCTAAAGTTGTTCTCGGCGACACGCCACGAAAATTTGTATTTTTTTAAGCCTGACCATTATATTTTACCCAAGAGTACAGAAATAAATTCAGTTGGTAATGCAACTGACAAAACAAAATGCGGATCAATTGAAATATGGCATCAACGCTTTTGCCATATTAATAACGATTACTTGATAAAAACTAGTAAAAATGATTGTGTAAGAGGTCTCCCACGTTTAGCTGATAATAAGTCGCCTTGTATTCCATGTAAATTAGCTAAGTCCAAGAGAGTTTCCTTTAAAAAGACGGGGCCGTAAGATGAAAACGTCCAATGGAATTGTTGCATATGGATCTTTGTGGTCCAATGCCAACTGAAAGTCAAGGCGGTAATAAATATTTCTTGAGTATAATTGACGATTACTCGAGAAAAGTGACTGTATTTCCCATTAAGAAAAAGTCGGACGTATTTCATACGTTTATAAGATTTCAGAAACGAGCAGAACGTTTTCTAAATAGAAAATTAATAGCAGTTAAAACTGATGGCGGACTAGAATTTTGTAATAAAGATATGGATACTTTTTTGGCAGAACTGGGTATAAAGCACGAGGTAACAAATCCATATACGCCGAAATGAATGGGGTAGCGGAGAGATACAATTTAACCGCTATAGATGGCATTAAAGCATTGCTTAAGTCGAGTGAAGTTCCACATAAGTTTTGGGGAGAAGCATTACTTTGCTTCACTTATGCGTGGAATAGAATTTGTCACAAAGACGGTAACAAAACCCCTTTCGAAAAATATTCAGGTAGAAAACCATCAATATTGCATCTAAAACCTTTTGGATGTTTGGCATATGCTGGTGTTCCAAAACAGATTAGAAAGAAATTCGATATGCGTGCAAAAATGGAATTATGATGGGCTATGCACAGCGTACTAAAGGTTATAGGATATGGTTAATAGAAGAAAATAAATTAGTCGAGACTATTAATGTAAGATTCGATGAATATAGGAAAGGAATTGATTTTAAACCGAAAACTAATGGTTATCCCAGACTTGATTTAAACTTTCCTGATTATGATGATGAGGAGGACGATTTTGATACTGTAAGAGATTCGTTAGCGAGTCGTTTAGTTTCAAAGACAAGTACAGAAACTCCCACAACATCATTTGAAAAACCAGATTTATCTTCTGATAATCGTAGCTTAATCCCATGTTCAGAGGTTAAGTGGATTAGAAATATAGGTAGGGAAGTAACTGGATCCAACGTATATTATGGTATCGAAGGGACAGCAACCCGTTTGAGATCTTTTAACGAGATAGAAGATACTGTAATAAGAGTAACATTCAGTATGACCCGAGTTTGTTTGATTTTAGAAAGGAAGATACTGAATCCCAGGAAGTTAATATGGTTGAAGTAGATATTCCTAACTGTTATAAACAGGCAATAAGATCCAGGGAAGCATCTAAATGGCATGATGCAATGGATAGGGAGATAAACATAATGAAGGAACGCAAGGTTTGGGATTTGGTTGATCCTCCAGACAACATAAAAATTTTAGGAAACCGTTGGGTTTATACTGTAAAACGTGATGAAAATAATAAAATAGTTAGATACAAAGCTCGCTTAGTTGCGCAAGGTAACACACAATTAAAAGGCGACTCATTTGACGAGGTATTTAGTCCAGTTATTAACTTTACTATTGTAAGATTATTTTTCACTATCTGTGTATGTTTGTGGAAATGGATGCATGTTGAAGTAGATATCACTAATGCCTATTTATATGCTAATTTAGATACGTTAATCTTTATGAAGCAGCCAACTGGATATGAAACTGATACTAACAAAGTGTGTAAGTTAAATAAGGCAATATATGGTCTTCACCAGAGTGGCCGACAGTGGTTTTTGGAATTAGAAAATAAATTAATTAAATTGAAATTTAAGAAATTAGAGTGGGTTAATTGTGTATATATGTTTGAAAATAATGTAATTCTATTATTTTATGTAGATGACATCATAATATTTGGTAGAGAAACTGAAAACGTAAATTTGTAATAAAATTATTACAGAAAAATTTTGATTTAAAGATTCTGGGTAAAAAAAGGAAATTATTAGAAATAGAATTTGAAGAACAAGGTATTGGGCTATTTATACATAAAAGATCTTACTTTCAAAAATTATGTAAAATTTATGAAAAATACAAATATCCTGTAAGTTCATTGCCTATATCAAAAGGGCAAAATCTTTCCAAATTGGATTCACCCAAAACTAGCGAAGAAATTTTAAAGTTTCCTTATAGAAATTTAATAGGATCTTTGTCATGTATTGCTATACGCACAAGACCCGATATTATGTATGCAGTGAATGTACTATCCCAATTCCAATCAAACCCAGAAATAAACATTGGAATAGTGTATTGAGATTATTAGATTATTTAAAATACACTCAAAAAATATAAATTGGAACTTTCAAAAGTTAAATCACTAAAATTAAGATGTTACTCAGACTCGATTTTGCTACAAATAGGGATGACCGAGTGTCGATGGAGGATCCATAACTTTCATTGACGAAACTCCAATTTCCTGGCGAACTTTTAAGCAAAAATCCGTTAGTCTGTCTACTATGGAAGCGGAGTATGTTAGTATAACGGAAGCAGCAAAGGAATTTATTTGGTTAAAGAATATAATTAATGATAAAAGTTTGAATTTGGAATTATGTGAAAATGTAATATTCTGTGACAATCAAGCTGCTATAAGTTTTTCCAGTTCACCAGTAGAAAATTATAGAACGAAACATATCGATGTTCGTTACCATTTCTTAAGGAATTTAATAAAAGACAAGGTTTTTCAAATTAAATATGTTAGTACAAAAGTAATTTGGCAGATATTTTTACTAAACCCATGATAAAGGAAAATTAATAGAATTTTGTAGAAAACTATTTTCTATTTAAGAGAATGGAACTTTGTTTATTTAGATCAAAATATTTGTCTCTTGCAATAAAGATATTGTGAATAAAGTATTGTATGCAACATATTTTTATAAAATGAAATTATATTACTGATTTGTAAGAGATAATGGTGCGGAGGTTGGAAAAAGGGGGCCGATTGTTAGACATTTGAAAAAAAATTATTTTAGGATCCGAATTTTTATGGTCCTTAAGTTTTTCCAACCACGCGCCATGATCTCAAGTAAATAAACTGATTCGAACCCAACCTTTGTGCGAGTTTCGAGATTTGTAGTTGGCAACGGCTACAATGTAAATTTAACTAACTTGGCTCGTGGAAGTATTTAAGGAGACCGAGGTTGGTTGAGAAAAGATCGTCGGTTTCGGACGAGGTGATTTTGCTCTTCGATTGGGGGCATATGAGATGTGCAACTGGTTTGTTGCTCAGTATTTTTTAAGATGGTTCGAATCAGTTAACCAAAGTTTGGTAATATTATATTTTGATGATTATACTTTTTTTAACATAAATGTTTTTATTTGCTTCAGTGGCGAGAAGTTTCACTTGAATTATTTAAAGAATAAAAATGTTTTTAACGAAACTGCTTTATTACTATGCCTCCTCGACATTAAATTTCGCTGCCAAGCTTTGCTTACGTTAATTCATCATGAAGAATTATATCACATTTAAT
>BMAO01000429.1:0-42613 GCA_019973975.1 Trichonephila clavata | reverse complement strand
AAAGGTTCGAGGCCCATGGGCTCAAGATTCGAACAATTAAAATAATGAAAAGAGATTTGCTGACCTCAAAATAAATGTATTGCATATAAAAAAAAACTCAATGGCTAAAGAAAAATTTTAACTGTATTTTAAGAAATTAAGACCTTTACTAAAGAGCTTACAGTTTTGCTATACAACTTTATTTCTTGATTTCTCATTGAAAAATTTGTCAATTATTTTTGCCGTACCTGTTTAATCCCAAACATCTTGTGTTCCATATGCCCACTTTGTTCCACAATTTGTCTTCTCTCCCATATATAGTACTTCTTAAATAATTTTTAAATCAGTTTAAAACTGAAGAAGATCTCTTACCTGATGCATTCTATATCGATATTGTTAAAATATTTTTAAAGTATCTCCACATTAGGATTCTCTCTTGCAAATCGATAAATTTCTAGTGGGGGTCTTCATTGTGTATCTTTGTTTTCTTATAAAAATAGTAAAAGCTGATAGAAATAATATAGTCAAAATTAAGATTCAATATCGTCTTTGTAAGTTCCCTTTGGTTTTTGTGTAGGTTTCTTCTTAATTTCAGGTAGTAATCTCTCGTCAAAAAATACAGTCAAATGTTCTATAACAGTTTAATACATATAAGCTGTTCGAGATGGTTCTGCTCTTGCTTTATTGCATATGACAAAAAGAATTCACTATGAAATTTTTCCTTCTTTCAAAAATTCATAATCGATTTTTTTACTTTCACCGAAAAATTTTCTCTTTGCTTGCCCAACTTCCTCTTCAAACGAGAGTCCTTATAAATCAGTTGCTTCTAGTTTTATTTTTAAAAATTCATTTCTGAAATTTTTGATATAATTCTAGAGATTTTAGAAGACTAGATCGTTTTAATAATTCACACTCACCTTATTGCAATGATTTGATTGAATGCTTTGAATGATTTTAGACTCCAAGCCATACTTGACATCAGTCAGGCCAATTATTCTGCCATCCCCTCGATGTGGGGTGAGGGTGTACGTTACGCCACTGTATGGTGATGGCTGTATATTAATTTGAAGAAGGAACGGTTACAGGGCTTGCGAACAACTTATCTGTGCCCTAGAGACATTTGGCCTGCACCTAGAGTTATGGTCTGGTGTGAGCAGTTTTTTTTTATTGCTGGAGCACTCTCGAGGTTAATTCATACACCCTAACTGCAAACTTGTATGTCAGTCTGGTGATTAAAACTGGTGCAATGCCATTTATGAACATCATTCAAGAGGAGTTTTCAACAGAATAAAAACCTGCTGTATTAGAGTGTCAGCGTGTTACTTTGACCTACTTGATCCCCAGATCTTTCTCCAATCAAGCACCATCGGGGCAGCATTGGATGGCAACTACAGCGTCATCCCCAACCAAAATCCAACCTTATATTGACCGATCAAGAGCAACAGGCTTGCAATTCCATCCCACAAACTGATACCCGATGCTTGTACGACACAATGTATGCATATTGGCATGCTTGCATTTAAAATTCTGCCAGTTACATCGGTTTTTAATGTATCATCATTTCAAATTTCAGATAACTCTTCTCGCGCTTATATTAACCTGTGACCTTGAAAGTTTAGTCAATTAAATATGTTACCTAGACAAATCTGTTGCCGAAGTTACATTATACCACAATAACTTTTTCCTGATACTGAGATTTTCCTCCCATCAATGTAAGATGTATCCGAGAGTAACTAAGAACAGCGGTGGACTAAAAACGAACTTGTTTGACTTGAATACTATTCGTTTGCTCGATAGAAAATTTGTTCAAAACACACATGCGAAAAATTTGCACAGATTGCAACAATACAGATATACGGAAGAAAGATGGCTAGGGCTTGCACGACTCAAATAAGTGAAAATCATCGTGGTTATACAATCAGGGATGTCTTAGGACTTGTTAAGGTCTTGGGCCCCTGCTCAAATGTAGGCTCCCCTATGACCTTTAAAAGCAGGAGCGTAGTTACTACCGTAACAATAATACGGGGCCCCAAGCTACAGAGGCCCCAATATGTGTAAGAAAAAAATCGTAAAATGGTAAGAGTCCCCAAGCAATTTTGTGATAACAGGGCCCCCTCATGACTAGTTACGCCAGTGTTTAAAAGTAGACAATACACGGGGCATACGCGTTGTCAAATACTCGTACAAACAGTAACCTTAAACAAATCGATGTGTATGACTTACATTTGCACAAACCAGCTCGACCGACTTCTGTCTTTTGTTTGATGAGTAATGGTGGTTAGCGTAGGCCTATACATGGACAACGGTCATCATATAATAATGCAGTTTTGCTACTGTTACCAGTTGACATACAGTCCGAAATTTTTAGTTTTTCGGATAATACATTCGGAAATAACATTTGACCTTAAAAATCATTCGAACCATAATCTTATAAATACTGACTCGAGAACGAGACGAGAACAATGAAGCCAAAGGGCCAGTTGGCCCATGCTTTAAAACGTGCCTGGTTACACTATTTGTTCAAGATCTTTTTGCTGCACGTTGAATTTATAACAAGAATCCATCAAGCTTGGGGCCCTTACTGGCACTGGGGGCCCCTGGCGGCCGCCAGGTCCGCCTGCCGCTTAATCCGCCTCTGTTGCTGAGTATTTCATGATGCTGGGTATATATATATATATATATGTGTGTGTGTGTAATGTATGAAGAATTTAATTATCCAAATCGTAGAAAATTATCCCCAGTTTTTTCAGGCCAATATGAAATAGTACAAAAATTGTCAGATGTAAATTATGAAATAACCAAACCCACACAATGCTTTAACTAAAAGACCTACTGAAATTGTTCACGTGTCAAAATTGAGAATTTATTATCCTCCTGAAGAATTAAAATTAAGTCACGAATGATAATCATTTTAATAACCACAAAAAATTTTTTAAAAAATCACACGCAGCTACACAAAACCAAACCATTGTCCTTTTACCCCTCTTAGGTGGACCCCTTCTTTCCACTCTTAGGATAATTTTTCTTTTTTTTTTTAATTTTAAAAAATGTTGTTGTGAAATATCACAGTGAGAAATGAATACAGATGCAGAACCCTTACCTCGAATAGACTCCCTGCTAGATAAATTAAATAATGCTAACAATTTTCCTACTCTTGACCTTGCAAGTGGTTACTGGCACATTCCTCTTCACGATAAAGATAAAGAAAAATTAGCTTTTATCACAACTGAAGGTTTATATGAATTTCAAGTTCTTCCTTTCGGTTTTCGAAATACCCCTGCAGTTTTTAATCGCATTATTCGTAAAATTCTAACTAAACATATAAATGTTCAAATTTTGCTTGTCACTATTTTGATGATATAGTTATTTTTTCAAATTCTTCAGAGGAGCACTATGCTCATTTAAGAAAAGTATTCAAAATTTGTGAGGAGGAAAACATTAAACTAAAATTTTCAAAATGTGTTTTTGCAAAAAATAAAATAAATTTTTTACGCTGTGAAATTAAAGAAGGTTGCATTACACCAGATAATCAAAATATTAAAACTATTAAAAAATTACAGCCCTCTATAAAAATGTTAAACAACTTCAAAGTTTCCTTGGTTCTGTAAATGTTTATAACAAATTCATTGATTCATATGCTAAAATTAGAGAACCTTAAAATCAACTCTTAAAGAAAGATAAACAATGGAATTAGACTGCTGAATGTCAAACAGCCTTTGAATTGTTAAAAAATAAATTAGCAACTAAACCTGTATTACAATTATATGATCCTAAATTACCTCTACATGTGTTCTGTGATGCTTCTCAAAGTGCAATTGGTGCAGTTTTAAAACAGCCAGATAATTCTGGTACTCTTCACCCAATATCTTATCATTCTAGAACTTTACGTGACTATGAAAAAAATTATTGTATCACAGAATTGGAATGTGTTTGGCACTAGTAGATGCTCTTGATAAGTTTTATTATTATTTACATGGTAAAAAATTCATAATCCACACTGATCATGCTGCTCTTGTTTGGCTTAAAAATGTGAAAAATTTAAGGGGTAGGTTATTTCGTTGGTCTTTGAAATTAAGCATGTTTGATTATGAAGTAAAATATTTAAAAGGGACTAATAATGTTGAAGCTGACATGTTATCGAGGCATCCTATTGCTCAATATGTCCAACACTCTGTACATTTACTTGAATTAGATGAGATAAAAACATATCAAAATTTAGACAATGTAAATGATCCTAAATATAAGAGAGTTGATGATGTCATTGTCCTTAAAAAGAAAAATCTGTTTAAAAAAAATTGTTGTACCTTTTTCATTAAGAAGAAAAATTTTGCAAAATGCTCATGAACAATTTGGACACCCAGGTACTCAAAAAATGATAAATTTAATTACTCCTCAATACTACTGGCCTCATATTAACTTAGATATTTCAAAATTTGTTAAACATTGTGATGTATGTCAATTAAATAAAAAGAAAAGGCAAAAAAGATTTGGCCTTTTACAGGCTGTACCTCCCACAGATCAACCTTTTGAGTATATCTCTGTTGATACTGTTGGTGGATTTAATTATTATAATTCTACTAAAAAAATTCTCCACTTAATAATAGATCATGTGATTTGAGCCGCCTATAAATAGCGAGATTCCTGGAGACCGTTCTCTTTCGCTTCTGTATTTTGTCTGCGTAAACATGTAGCCGGCTGCAGCTCATTGTGCATTCGTTTTCTTTGTTATGTGTCGTCCTTGTGATGTTTTATGTGTTTAAGATGTGGAATAAATAGTTTTAATTAATCACCGGAATGCCTCGTCAATCCCAGCCAAAGAAACCATCAACAATAGCGATCATATTATTAAAGAAATCATATCAACGGCCAACGTCGATTACACACACACACACGCACACACACTCGCACGCGCACGCACGCACACACACACACACACATATATATATATATATATATATATATATATATATATATATATATATATATATATATATATATATATATACTTGCTGCATGGCCAGGCGTCGCACGGGCTTTTACCAAGGGTATAATTTAATCCCCATGTTAATTTCCTCCTTTTTTTTTCTGACGCCAGCACTTTTGTGTACGTGTGACGCGTACGATGTGAGTGCATGGCCCGTAATTGCGTGTCATGGCTTTCTCGTTTAACATTTTCAAATTACGAAATTTCACTACTATTTTAAATTTTGAAGTAAAATTGTGAATTTTTTTAAATGTTCGACACCGATATTGATTCATTTTAGAAAAAATCATAAAATATGCAAAATATCATTGTTTTGTAAAAAGAAAAGTTTTTTTTTAAAAATTCTTAAAAAAAAGATAGTTATCGGCATTTTATTTTTTAAATCACTGATTCTAAATGCTCAATGAACTTTTTAAAAATCATTTTCATTTAAATGCATTGATACTTATTCATTTCAGAAGGAATCATAAAATAGGCAAAGTATTATTGTTTTGAAGGGGAAAAAATCCGAATCGTGATGAAATGAATGATGTTAGGTATTTATAAATTTATTAAATCACTGATTTTAATAGAGCAAATTATAAACATTTTTAGTTCAGATGGCTTATACTTATCCTAATTATAAGAAATCCATACATAGCGATTGAAAAATTTCGTTTAATGATTTACAGGAGAAACAATACTACTTTATTTAAAAAAAATATTTATTTAAGGTAATACATTTAAATGTATTGCAAATAAACTTATTTAAAATAATGATAACGGAGTATAAACGCGATTGAATTTTTCACAAATATAATTATTGCAAAAATTCTTACCGTTACCTATTAAAACGACAGTTTATATCTTTATTACGTTGTTTTTGAGTGAAACGACTGCTTATTTCTTTATTGCGTTGTTTTTGAGTGAAACGACTGTTTATTTCTTTATTGCGTTGTTTTTGAGTGTTAGATTAAAAATAAATTACAAAAGATAAAACAGTAAAAAACCTTTATTTACACATACAAAAAGAAAATAATACTATGTGATAAAAATATGTATCCGAATATTTTTTTATTATATATTTTTCTTATATTCCACTGTTCTTCAATAAATCAATCTTTAAGAATAAAAAAAAACTGTTGGTTGTGATGCGTTCTATGAATGAGCATCCCGTCCCAAATAGCAATGTTATGAGAGAATTCCCCTTTTTACTAGGCAGCGAAAGATTTAAAACTACCTCAACCTTTCCCGTTTTCCAAACAGAAAGCTAACGCAATTGAGAATTTTTTTTAAAGTTTTCATTTTTTTTACGGCTTAACTTTCACGTTAAAGTTTGGAAATTTCACACATTAATTGCAAAAACAAAGTACTTTTAAATAAAAAAAATGTACAAAAAAGACTGTTTAAATTATTTCTCGCAAAAACGGTATTTTACGAAAATAGCCAAAAAATTTTTTAAAATCCGTAATATTAAAGCAATTTTTTCAATCTTCGCACATATGCTGGATAACATTATTCTACAAACGTAAAAAAAGTTTCGTACGATAATTTTAATAAATAAGGAAGTTATTTAATGTTGAGTTAAAATTTTGAGTATTTTTTAAAAAATCGTAGAAAATTTTTTTTTACGCATTTTACTTTTTAAATGACTGATTCATAAAGAAAAAAGCATGAAATAATTTAGTAAAAAATATCGGTTTAATAACACAAAAATAAATTCATACGCAAAAATTTAGGAAAAAATTTCATAAAAACGCATAAGTTTTAACTCATTTTTAAGAAAACCCTAAAAAAAAAGAAGATATCATTATTTTGCAAAAAAATTATACCGTATCGTGGCGAAAGAAATGATCTTTCCGATTCCGTAATTATTTTTGGTCTGATTTAAAAAACAAAAATCGGATGGCTGTTTAAATAACGTCCAGAGTACCGAAAAATTCCCCCTCTGTTCATTCACGACGTTAGGCGGGAAAAACAACACGCAGGGTTAAAACAATTAGGCATTTTAAGGTTTTTAATTAATATCTTTTTAACTAATTACAATATCGGAATGAAAAATAGTTTACGTCCTATTCTCAGACCTATTGAATATACGCACAAAATTTCATAAGATTTGGTCTAGTCGTTTAGGAGGAGTTTGGCTACAAACACAGGACACGAGAATTTTATGTATTAGATGTATACATTAGCATTAAGAATTTGATTGTATTGAAAAATATTACTTGTACCTGTAACTCTCACCTCTTGATAAAAAAAAATGGAAAGAACTTCTAATTTGTATTTTCTAATAATCTCTAAAATTGAAGTATAGAATGATGTTTGCACTTTCTTAACCCTATAACCAAGAGGATTTCTGCAAAACCAATTTTTGCTGAATCTGTACTTCCGGAAAATAAATATGCAAGCCAAATTTCAAGTCTAAATCTGATAAAGCAAAAGCGAAACTTTTATTATCAATGCCCCCTTAATCTCGTTGAGAGTCGTTCTCCAAAATAACCGTTCTTAGCGGATTTCAATTCAGCAAAAGAGAAAAGCACACCAAACTGCATTATTATAGTCCTTGTAGTTCGAAAAAAAAAGAGGATCTTTTTGTCAATACGCCCCTGTAAGCCCTTGCTTCTCCGGAGTTGATTTCTCTCAAATACATTCTTAGTGGATCCCTATGCAACAAAAAAAAAACATGCTTAACCAATTTCAAGTATGTGGGTTTAACATATACATATACATAAATACATATAGTTATAGAAATTTTTTTCTATAACTCCCCTTGAGCCCTCGTAACCCTCCTTAGGGGTCGATTTTCATTATACTTTTTGTATAAAAAACTTAAATTAGTTTGAAATTTTTAAAAATTAAAATCAATCAGATCAAGTTACTTAATTTACTTGTTTATCTACACAGGTAAATCTCGCGACAAGCTTTTATATCATATAAATTGTGTAAAGACGCTATAAGTTGATAGTAAAAAAAGTTTTAAAGGAGAATTTTATTTTATTCTTTTTAGCGCTTTTAAATAAAAGCTTGTTTTTAAAATTTTTTGTTTAATTTTGATTTATTTTTTACTTTTTAGTTATCGCTGGATAGGTTTTTGAGCCTGTTCATCTCATTCAACGCTGGTTCGCCATCTTAGTTTAGCTGAATCAATTCTCGCAGAAAGGGTATTAGACAAAAAACACAATTTTTTTAAACCCGTAATTTTAGAGCAATTTTTTCAATCTTCGAGCAGATCTTGGGTAATTTTGTTCTACACACGAAAAAAAAAGTTTCGTGAGATTATCTTCACAAATGACGAAGTTATTAAATGTTTAATTAAAATTTTGGGTACTTTTTGAAAAATCGTAAAAAAAAGTTTTTTGATATTTTATTTTTTAAATGACTGATTCTAAAAGAGTAAAGTATGAGCTGTTTTAGTACGGAATGTCGATTCATTTAAACGAAAAAAAATCATGCACAACAATTTAGACACCATTTTCATAAAAACGTATAAGTTTTGAATTAGTTTTTAAAAAAAATCGTAAAAAACACAAATATTATTATTTTGTAAAAAAAATTGTACCGTATCGTGGCGAAATAAATGATCTTTCAGATTCAGTAATTATTTTTTGTCTGAGTTTTTTTAAAAAAAATACAGCCAAAACTCCAAAAAAAAAAAATAAAAAATAATCCCCTTTTAGTTTTTCATTTTGCGTCGCCGAGCATGGCGGAATAAACAGCGCATAGGGGTAGAACAATTATTAACAATATTTTTCCTTTTTAAAGTTTTTAATTAATATTTTTTAAACTAATTGCAATATCGGAACATAATTAGTCAAAACATGCATTGTCATCCAAGCTAAACTTGTATACAAAATTTCAGCTCAATCGTTTGAAGATATCAGCTTCAAAATTGAGTTGCAAGATTCCACCCGAACAAATTACATACATACGTACAGTGCAAAAGCTTGTAAAAACGGAAATATTTATCTGTTACGCCACTTAAACCCCCGAAATGAAACTTGAGGGGTGATTTTCACGAAACCCATTTTGTAGCGTATCTCTACCCTATGAGAGGAATCTGCTTACCAAATTTAAAGAGTGTGCGTCTAATAGTTTAAAAATCGGAATAATTATTTATATCTCCCTTTAATCCCCCGCAACACCCCTTGGGGTCAATTTTCCCAAACCCCATTTTGTAGCGGATATTTACTCCATGAAAAAAACATGCCTACAAAATTTTAAGCAGGTAGGTCAAGTAGTTTAAAAACGGAAATATTTATCTATTATGCCCCTTAAACCCCCACAACGCCACTTAAGGATCGATTTTCACCAAACTCATTTTGTAGCGCATCTCTACTCTATGAAAGGAATCTACTTACCCAATTTCAAGATTGTACGTCGAGTAATTTAAACATGGAAACAATTATTTAAAATGCCCTTTACCCCCCCCCCTCGTAACGCCCCTTGCGGTTCGAATTTCGCAAAAAAATCCGATCTTAGCGGATCTCTACTCCATGGAAGGAACATGTCTACCAAACGCCAAGGCTGTAGGTTGAATAGTTCTGGAGATATCGTGATTAGTCAGTCAGTCAGTGAGTCCCTTTTCTCCTTTATATATACACTCAAGAGCCAAAACATTATGACCACCTATCAATAACGAGTTGGCCCACATTTGGCGCGTAACACAGCTTTAACCCACCTTGGCATGGATGCCACAAGTCCTTGGTAGATGACCGGAGACAGATTGTACCAGATGTTTAAGCAACGGTCACGCAAATCCGAGATATTGGGAATTGGTGGTCTTTGAACTCTGAGCTACCATCCCATGACATCCCAAATGTGTTCTATCGGATTGAGATCCGGTGAGTTAGGTGGCCAGGACATTAACTGGAATTCAGCATCATGTTCCTGGAACTTCTCCGACACAATTTTATCCTTGTGACACGGGGCGTTGTCTTGTTGGAACTTGTCTTATTTTCAAAAGAAGTGTAGCAAAACTATGTTAATTGTATATAAGTCAACAAACTAATTTTAGTTTAAATCTCAAGATCTAGGAAGACAAATATTTTTTCACGAAATATTGTTTAAAAAAAATTACTTTACAGGTTAGTTATGTAAAAAAAGTAATGTTTTTTACAGGACGTCTAAGGCATGGTCCAAATGGGCCCGGGCCTCACGTATGTGGGGCCTCGTTTTGCTTTTGACTCTCTTCTTAAGATTATGATCCGGATAATTTTAATGGTCAAATATTATTCCCGTACATATTTTCCGAAAAACAGGAAATTTCAAACTGCATGTTAACTGGCAAAAGTGGTAAGACAATATTATTATGTGATGACCATTGTCCATGTCTAGGTCCGGCCTAATGCTCTAAACAATCATTCAACTCTTTCAGTCGAAATGCGGCCATCGGTCAAGCCGGTTTGTTCCTACTTTTTTGAGATTGAGAGTCGTGCACATTTGTTTTAAATTTCCGTTTGAGCGAGTATTTGACAATGCACGCCACGACTGTCTACTTTTAAGATCTCAGATAGGGCCTACTTTTGCATAGGGGGGGTAGGGCCTCAAAAATCTTAAGATTCCTCTGGACCCAGGGCCTCAAAGAGTCTTAAGACGTCCCTGATTTTTCAGTTTAAAAAAAGTAATCTAATTCTATTTCATCGTCAAATGGCAATTCTTTGTTTATTTGGGTAAGTCTATATATCTAAAAATATTTGTTAGAAAAAAGTTGAAAAAAAAATGCGATATGTAAAAAGATGTCTAAGCCTTACAATAATAAAAATAGAATAAAATCTTCATTTTTATTAATATTTCTAATAAAATATGTATTTTTATATAGTTGCTGTGTGATGTGATTTTTCTGAAAGTTGCATTTTGGAGCAACACGAAGGCATTTGAAAGAGAGAGAGCTGAATTAGCGTCGTATTGTAAAGTAACACGTGGGCTATAGGCGACGGACTTAGTAATTTTGAGTCTCGATCACGTGACATGGACGGCACCTGAGCAGGCACCCTCTATCCCATAGGTTCTCAATGTGGGCGATAATACCCCTTGTGGGCGTTTGAGGCTTTCAGGGGGGGGCAGCAAAAGACGCAGAGAAAATTAGGGAGCGTTGAGATGGCACGGAGGGACTTGGGCAGAAAAACCAAAAGAAACTAAAAAAGCACGCTGATTATGTACTAACAAAAATAAACTTTACTACTGTTTACTTATGTTGATTGTATGTATTTAAATCATTTCTATATCACATGTATGAAAATTCACATATTTTGGTAGTTCGGGAAGTGAATGCAAAACTTAAAAATTACATTACATTCAAACCTATATTAAATTGAATGTGTAGTGCATTTTAATTTCTGTAGTGCACGTATTGTCTTTGTCTGCGAGCAGTAGGCAAAATTATTCGTCCACTGCATTTTATTACGTATATTATCCAAGAAACATAATTAAATATGTTAACCAGGAATTAATGGAATTCTTTAAAGGCTGAAACTGTCAATTTATATTTATATTTTGAAACCAATAGTTTATTATGAATTATACTTCGTATCATGAAAACCCCTGCCTGTCTTTATAACAGATAAGCTAAAACTTTTATTCCACTCTTTTAAATGAAGAAATTCAGTAGCGTTTCAATTCCAACAATATCCTACCTATGACTAAAATATATAATATTACACATTTAAATATATTTGTGACAATATTGTGGCGGTTGTGGAGTACTGCTGTCGCTAGATGACATTGGTAGCGGAGAGGAACCAACAGAGCGCCGAGGGAAGAAGTGAAGAGAGACTGAGGCGCGTGAAGTAAAGTAAGCGATTAAAAAGATTATCTGGCAGTTCGTCATTAATTTTCATCGAGAGAGGTGCAAACGGTAAACATCTCCGCTATCCAGACTGTTAGCACGAGCAGGCGATAAGGCAATCCATAAAAAATTAAAACTTTAAAAAGGTTTTTAGGAGGTGTAATTTTAATAACTACTTTGAAATGTATTCCATTTGTAAATGGTAAATAAATTGAAGTTGCTGAACTAGGAATTATTTCCTTAATACCTACACTCCTAAAAATATATATTTCAGAATCACAAGTAAAAAATTGGGGCTTTAGAAAAATCATGAAATTAAAAAATGTATCCCTTTACTAGTAGGATATTTTTTAAAACTTAACTCTTGTTTTCACCATGTATTATGTAGACTATTATTTCTCTAGAGTGGGAGGGGGCGGTATCGAAATATTTATTAGAAAAGGGGGTACCAGTTCGAAAAAGGTTGGGAACCTATGCTCTATTCTAACTACTATGCTCTATTCTAACTACCATACCCCGTCAACAGGAGGCCTCTTAGCTCGACAGATTTGAAAAACATTCAGCCGTTCTACGCGATGGGTCTACAGTTGCACAGGGACTCGAACCTGCGACACGCCGGCTACGATTTCGTGATCATAACCACGAGGCTACTGTGGCCAACAAGGGCTATTGAAGTCGGACTGCTTTATTTGAAACGTTGGTCAAGTAGCGAGGACGATATTATAACTGGAACCAGTAGCGCAAACAAAAACTTTTCGAGGGGGGAGTCCATGGTCGAAAGTCCCTTAACTCGTATCATATCTCAAGACAACACCAATTGGTTCTTCTGATTTTGTTAACAAAAAAAACAGTAAAAAATAAATTATTGAATTAATAATTAGCACTAATTAGTAAAAAAATTGTTAATTACAAGTACTTAATTAAATTTTACGTTATATATATAAGGATTATCATCAATCGAAAAAAAAAAAACTCAAGGGCTTTGGGGTATGTACGCCCCCCCCCCTTTGTGTGTACCACTGACTGGAACTCTAATCTTAAAAATTCCACAAAACGCCAAATTGAGGATTTCAAGTCCAAACATGTAACAACTTATCTTTATGACGGCTCTTCCGTTTCTTGAAGTGGCCGCGGTAGCCAAGTGGTCAAAGTATCGGATCATGACAAGCATGTCATGAGTTCGAATCCAGCAGCACTAAAGACCCGCCGTGAAGGGGAGCGTTACACGTTAAATCTGTCGAGAGCTCAAACGTCCTCCCGTTGGTGTGGTAGTTAGGAGAGAGGATGCCAGCTCAGACATGATCCTCGTCACTTGACCATGGTTCAAAATTACGATGTCCGTCGCCAAAAGCCCTCTTGTAGCTGAACAGTGTGACGTTAATATTCACTCTCATCAATTACTCGGTGCGTATGACCAAAATAGAAGTTTTCCACACAAATAATCGACAACACTGGCCACGAGTTGGGTACCACAGTGAGCAAATGAATCTGTTTCACCTCATAACAGAATATTAGAATCTTGTACTAAAAATCGAAAAACTGTCAAACATCGAAAGTGAAATTGTCAAGTGCTTCTTGTGTGCGCATTCATATAAACTAAACATATTTTATCATTGGGTGTATTTATGAAATTTATTTCACATGTTCTTAATTATTGCCAATTTTATCGTTGAGAACACTTAATTTTTCATTATTTATTACTAAACAGGACGAATGTGACATCTTTAAACATATGAAGTTCTAAGAAACTCTAAGAAATACTTACAAACTCGCCATCATTCATCTCTAATTTAATTTCCGAGTTTTAATGATTTTTTTAAGCTTTCACCTATAATTTTACGAAGTCTCCTCAGTTTTTACGCAGTACTCACCACATCGAAGAAATATTTTGCATGCACTAGCTTCATCTTCCCGAAGATATGTTTAGAAGGACGAAATTCGATTCCTCTACTCTATAAATCGGATTACCGTTGGGTGAGTACGAGTTATGCAAACTGCGCAATAAAAAGCTTCAAGAGGGCTATCAGTGAATGCCCTTCAATTTTGAACCATAGTCAAGTGGCAAGGACGACACCTGAATTTGTAGCCCCTTGCTAAATTGCCACACCAAGCAAACGGGAAGAATTTTTGCCTCAACAGTTTTAACGTGCATCAGCTATGCGGTGAGTCTTCAGTGGCAGCAGGACTCGAACCCACGATGTATCACCCACGAGTTCTTCACTATAGCCGCTAGGATACCGCAACAACTTCTGATTTGTTGAAGGCAGTTTTTGATTAAGCCTACTTTTCCATGGTTTTTGGACTTACAGAGGTCTGCAAAAAATGCCTCACATGTTTCAATCAGTGTTTGGCTCCAACACACTAATTGTGGTGCTGCATACACCATCACTAACTGCTTTTAATAATGGGGGAAAATATCTAATCTATTTACTTAATTTCTCGTAGATAAGCTCAAAAAGGCTTAACGCAAGTTATGACCCAAAAGTACATGCCCATTTTCTTTTCTTTTTTTTAAAAATCAATTTGATATAATAGAGAGATTTCAGCTCCCATAAGAGAAAATAGGAGCTGTAATAACAACAGAAGCCATTTCTATTCCTTGAATCTCCTCCTTGCCCTGATAATGGTTACACAACGATTTGGTATCAAGCAAATGAATTTTTTGTATACACTAGGGTTTACAGCCCCGGGATCCCGATGGTTTTTTCCAATCCCGGGATTAAAATAACTAATCCTGGGATTTAATTTTTGTCTGAATTATATATTGTAGGGATTTTTTTTCAAAGTATTGTGAATCTGATATTACATTTAATGTATCTTATTGACTTTTTTGTACTGTATACGTTTAATGTCAGTTTTTTTACGTGTTGAAGGGTCCGAGGCAGGTGTGTATGTTAAACCGTGAAATTTTATATGTTTTCGCTTATTTTCTTCTGTAACTTTCTCCCCATCGCGAGTGGGTTCAGAAAGCGGACATTTCTTCCACCCTCCCAGGATGTCCGGTGTCAGCTAACTTGGGTTGAGGCAATTAGAATTTTTGGAAGATATCTAGTTGGGCTTTCAGTCCCGGAATTCCGAAGCCGCGGGATCCCAATTTCTTTACCAATCCGGAAATCCCCGGATTAAAATAACTAATCCCGGGATTCAATTTTTGTCTAAATTATATTTTAAAAAAATTTTCTCATAAAATTTTTTTTAAGAGTTTAATTTTTCAAAAATTTATATTTTGTTTATGAAATATGTAAGTAGAATTTCTTTTCTGCAATTATAAGTGCTATGGGTAAAAAAAAAATATATGCTCATTTCTCGCATGGGAGAACGTCGCACAGATCTAAGTGGCTCACTGCAATGCTCTTACATAATAATATAAACAACATCTCAAGAATAGATTTTGTCACAGTTCCTTCTTCAATTAAGTGCGTTAATTAATAGCGGACCTGCTTGGAATACTTGAGATACTTCAAATTCCATTGCATTACTAACAGCTCATGCAATTGGATCTTCAATTTCAAATGAGGTAACACTTGAAATTGATTCACATTGTGATTCAATAACCGGATCCATTTATGTACAGAAACCATTAAGTGTAGCAAAAGAACTAAATTAAGTGATCAAAGAGGTATATGCACCAATGCAGTCTATTAGATTTGAGACACTGTCATCAAAAATTCAAAATGAAATGTCTCTATTTTGAAAATGGTGGGAGACGTGGTGACTACCTGAAAAGAGCATACCCCTATTTAATGTCGATAATAGCTACTAGTAAAGTATCCGAACGTGCCTCTTCTTCGGCATGGCAGTTTGTAACAAAAATAAGAAGCCGTTTCAATAATGAAACGCTGGAGAAGCTGTGTTTTTATAATCTTTTTTACAGAAACACAAGAATTGAAAAAATGTTGTTTTTTTTAAAAAATTTCATTATGTACTATTTTTATTTGTTTTTTATGAACTAATTATTTTTGTTTCATTAAAATAATATTAAATAAATTTTTAATTATATTTTCAATTTTATTATGCAATTTCAACTATGCTAATATGTGCGTATTTTTAATAAATAGTCCAATCCTAATCCCAGGATCCCGGATATGGCTAATGTAATCCCGGGATTAAAATTATAACACGGGATTGCAAACTCTAGTATACACTTGCTTCCGAAAGTTTGCGTACAGACGATCATCTTTCTTATACATGCAAAAATCGCTTATTAAATGAAGTCTTTCTAAACCAATGCTATTTTTTATTGATTCCTCTAACGTCGAAAATTCAAATATAAGCAGCAATCACCTGATTATTTCATAAAATAATACAAATATTTATAACTTAAGAACGACACAAAATCCAGCGCGTCAAAAGTCTGCGAACACGGGAAAAAATCTTTACGATAATGGATTGTAACTAGAAGTTAATATATATATATATATACTAGCTGACCCGGCAAACGTTGTTTTGCCAAATAAATTATTTCTAGTGAATATTTTGGTAGTCAAAAAAAATAATAATAATAATAACTATCTCATTGTACGTGTGTGGGGATGTGGTATATGACTGAAGAGGAATGATGTGCTGTGAACGATGACGGCTTATAAAAGTAACCAAGCACCAAACATTCCTTTTTGAATTTTTTGTACTTTTATTATTTTAACTAAGAAATTTCAAATTACATCTCTATCACAAATTATGACAAAAAATAAAATTATCAGTCTCTTAGTGCAATGGAGTGTACGATATTTTTAGTGTGTATGAGTCCATCTTTAGCCAACACAAACAAACTAGATGGGTTACCTACGCGAGAACATGGGATATCGAGAAAAAAATCATCACTCACCGTAAGTTTCTTGGCATACGCCCTGATATTTTGCTTCAATGTGTTCAGGTAGTCATTTTTGTACATTGTTGATTCAATAAATTCCAGATTACCAACCCGAAGGCTCCCTATGCACCACCAAACATTGTCTCTTCCTCCATGTTTGATAGAGGAAAAGAGATTCTCTTTCTCAAGATGTGTGCAGGAATTTTTATTGGCAAAATGTTTTTCCTTTTTGATGCCAAAATGCAAAAATTACTTTCAGTTGAATATATTACATTTTTCCAATAATTATGTGTCCTATTTAGATACTTTTTGTCAGAGGCCCTTCTCTCAGCTCTGTTTACTCGAGAGATGAATAGCTTCTTGAGTACAACTCATCATTTTGCAGTTCTCTTTGAATTAAGGTTAACTTCACACTTTTTTTGCAATATCTCAGCAACACTTTTAGCTATTTGTGAAGCTTATAGTCTGGTATGTATTTCAGTAGATCATATTATAAAGCACAAAATTCTTGAGTTGACACTGGAGGAGAAGGGTGTCCTTATATTGACTTGAACGTTAAAATTTTAGTTGATTTGTAGTTTATGAACACTTTCTGAATCAATGAATGTCTCCTATTAGCAGTTTCAGCAATTGCTTTAAAAATTTTCCCCTTTCCTGAAGATCTGTGGTGATTTTTCTTTCAATAATATATCGATCTCTTTTCTGTTGCCAGCCATGGGATCACACAAGCTTTCAAATTTGAAATCCTAATGATTTAGTGCAATTATTTTGCAATAAAAGGTCTTTAAAAGCTTTATTTTGTAAGGGTACGCTTTTTTTTACAAGAGGGAGGTGATTATTTGGTGGTCATTCTAGTTTTTTCAAATTAAGGTGATTTTTGATGCTGCTGTTTGAATTAGGAAATTTTGAATAATCTCTGTCAGATATGTTGATTTTCTGAAGCGATATTGTAAAAGTAATTATAGCATAAACACGTAAGATGAATACAATGTCTGTACGCAGACGTTCGAAGGTAAGTGTATGTGTTCAAGGGATATTTCTTAGAGCTAAATTTGGATGTTTACATTAGTTACATTAGTGAACCAAGTGTCCTGTTGATAAATTCCTGTTCCATCTGGTTCCGTAAGTTTTTTCAATGGGATTTAAATCCAAACTGCTACCAAGTCATTGCCAAGTCGCTTTGGTTTCTAAAGTACACTAAACTTGCGTCATATGTGCTTAAAAATAAAATTTTGATACTTCTATATTCTTTTGCAACATGGTTGGAAAGTTTCATGTGAAAAGGAAAAGAATACAGACATGATTTGGATCCATACACAAAATAAATTTGGAAAAGATGCACTGGATAAAATAACTGATATTTGTGTATTCAGAACAAAAAACATGAATCCAACAAGTGTATTTCTTTTATGTTTGCTATAGTTCCGACTTATGCTTTTGATTCTTTTGCGCATCTCAACGCATCTTACAGTAAATAATAATTTTCCAAAAAGTGTCGTTTTCTCAAAGAATACAGAAACAAGATCCATAAAAATGTCGAATGGAAGAAGAACATTCCAGTTACACAATATGCACGAAGTTATTAGTTGCAGAAGGTTAAAAAACTCAGATTACGGATCACCTGAACGAGGAAGATGTGCAGTTTGCCAAACATTTTCTGGCAAGGAAAAAGTATTTATTTATCGTAAAACCTGTTTTTACCACTGACAATATTGTCAATAATAATCTACTTTAAGCAAATTGTAAATAAAAAAATATAGACAAGAAATGAATTTAACTTATTAAGAATAATTGAATAATTGCATTTGTTTTTTATGATAAATCTTATATAGAATCAAGAGCTACAAGTCTAAAGGGAAGAGTCAGAAAGAGAAGAAAGGGGAAATGATAATATGAAGGAGCTTAAACGTATATGGTACACTTAGTAATAATGAATAAAATACACTATTTTTAATAAATATATATATATGCAATAGTGGCCAAATTGTGGACTCTTCTTAAAGTTGTTACGTTTTTCAAGTTTGCATGCTTATAGAAAATGTTAGGTTGCACAAAATGCAAAGTATTACATTTCATTTTGAAGAAAATTTAATTCTAAATTCAGTACAAAAAGCAAATTGTAAATATTTGCAATGGAAAAACTGTTATGCTGTAGTAACTATCGATATACATTAGATGTTGATGATAGCAGTGAGATATCAATGCTCAGTGGGGTAGCCTTTATTTTTTTATTACAGCTTCACATCGATGTCTCATTGAGCTGAAAATAGTCTTAAGCTCTTCCTTTGTTATTACATGATGACAGGAAACAATTATATACTCAAAAAGTTTGTTTTTATTTCATGGGTACCTCTTTCGGATAAGAATTTTCAAACGGTGCCACAAGTTTTCGATAGGATTTAGGTCAGGACTGTTTTCTGGCCAGGACAAAAACTCAATGATCTTAGAACGATACCGGTCTTTCGACTACTTTACTGTGTGGCATGGAGTAGAGTTTTATTGTAGAATAGATGAAACATTCTTGGTAAATAAATCCTTGATCGAAGATAGAAAATTGGGTTCTAGAATAGTGTCAATATATTTTCGGACATTCAGTGTCTCATCGAAGATATGAAGACGCCCAATACCATCTGCTGATATGCCTGACCAAATCATAAAACTATATGGGTACTTCACAGTTGCCTGGATGCAGTCAGGATGTAGCATTTCTCCTATTCTACGTCTTACATATTTTCGGCCATCACTACCAAATAACGATATCTTTTAGTTTCATCTCTCCATTTAACTAGTGAACACCAATCATTTGTCCAATTAATGTGAACCTTTGACCATTTTAATCTTTTTGAACGCTGTTGTAAAATGAGATATGGCTTTTTTCATGGAATTCTTCCTCTTTGTCGAACATCTGCTAATGTTCTACTTATAGTTTTTGATCTGACAGAAACACCAGCATCATTGAAATAACTTCTGAAGCAGTTGATGACAATCTTCTGTATTGGAGGCCTAGTATTTTTGTTCTTCTGTCGTTAACAGATGAGGTGCACCTCTTTTGGTCTTTTCTTGCTTTATTTTTTTAAAATTTGTCTCCTGACATCTTAAGCAAAACTTTCAGTTTTCAGATGTATTCACTGAACCATCCACCTAACTTGCAATTATAACATAGGAAAGACCGCTTTCTAGTAAAAAAATCTCTTTTTAGATGTCCAATTGAATCTTTTATTTGATGTCATTACTTCTTGACTAAATATCATTCTTATCCTGGCTAGGAAATAGTTCTGATCTCAATTCTATCGAAAATTTGTAGAACCGTTTGAAAACTCTTGCCTAAATGAGGTGCCGTGAAATAAAAACAAACTAAATGAGGATTGTTTCCTGGCATCATGTAGTAACAAAGGAAGAGCTTAAGACTATTTTCAGCTCAAAGAAACATCGATGTGAGAGTGTTATATTTATTGGATTAAAATAAACGTTAATTTAAATTGATTGCACCCGTGATTAGAATTGAGGGTGCAACACTTTGACAACTAGCCTTATTAAGTGATTTATTATAAATTTCATTGTTTTGATATGCCTTGAGTAATAACATATGCTATGAATGATTGAAGATATATATTTAATATCTGTGTTTATATCGTATTCTGCCTTTTTTTTATATACACATTGACTAAAATGACTACAGAGCAACGCAAACAGACTGCTTCGCAGAAATTAATGACGGAAGTTAAAAGAGAATCCTGAACTTCATGCAGACCCTCTCCATCGAGAAAGTGCTCATGATTCAAAACGGATAGAAGTAATGAAAAAGAAAATGGTGGTAGATAAAAACTTGAAAATATTGTCTGGAATCAGATCAAAAGAAAGAATACAGGCAACTAAAAAGCGTCGTAAAGAAGAAAAAGTTAAACAATCATATACTAGATACAACAGTCCTCGCACACTAGGGAAAGGTGTAGCCAAATTGAAACGTTATTTACCAGCTAGTCCCACTAAAGCCCACTAGGCTACTACCAGCTAGTCCCCATTAGGTGTAAAAAAATTGCTGCTGAATTCCAAGTTGCTATATTTGAGAAAAATGGACGTCCCGAAAGTTGTGCATCGAAAACTGACGGATGAATGAAAAAACAAATTTATGATTTTTATAACAGAGATAACATTAGCAGACAAATACCTGGCATAAAAGATGTTAAAACTGTCAAATCCAATATGGGAATGAAGTTACGAATCCAGAAGAGAACAATGATTATAAACATTCGAGAAGCCTTCGAAATTTTAAACAAAATTTATTCCGAAACTTTTCTCGGCAAGACTGTTTTTTATAAAGAGAGACTAGCTCGAATTCTGAGAATCAACGATACTCCCCATAAAGTTTGCGTTTGTACAACTCACGCAAAGTAATTAATCTTCTCGCTATTTCAAAACATGCGACAGACTTTCCAAAAAACACACCAAGACCTTCTGAAACAGGTATCATGTAGTGTCGATAATGAAGATTGCATATCCAACAGTTGCGATGCATGCAAAGAATCCAACATTTGGGATATTACCCTAGATTCTAATCCCAGTGTTAATTGAAAGGCATGGATTTTCAGAATCAGAGACGAAAACAGATCTTAATTAGCAAACCTTTCAATGAAGCACTAGATGAATTACATGATAGCACTGCTAAATTCGTTGCATTCTTTTGTTGAAAATGTACAGTCCGATTACTTTCAAAATGTAAAACAAAACCTGATCAGTGAGAAAGTTATTGTACAAATAGACTTTGCTGAAAATTAGACGCTGATTAGTCAAGACGAAATACCATCAGCACATTGGTCTCATGGGGAAGTCATGCTTTTCCCGTATTGTATTTGAACTGCCGATAAACTCCATTCAGTGGTCATAGTAAGTGATGAATTAAACCACAGTAAATATACTGAGCATTTCTTTCTGCAGAAAATATTTGAGTACATCAAGTCGGTCAATGATAGCATTACATTTTTTGTATGTCTTCAGTGATAGTTGCACCACTCAATTCAAGAATCGGTATGTAATGGCAAGCATGAATGCACTCAAAGCAGAATATGGATTCATTCAACTTGAATGGAACTTCGCTGCCTCACATGGAAAAGATGTCGTAAATAGAATTGGTGAAAGTGTCAAAAGATCAGTGTGGATCGCTGTTAAGTACCGAAAAAACATGGACAACAGTGCCCTAGAATTTCATGATTTGGCACGCAGTCTCTCTAAAAACATCTTTATTTCCGTAGAAAAAGAAGAAGTTAAGGAAAAGATGGTCATGTTAGATGATAAATGGGAATGGCTGAAAAATGTACCAGACATTCAATCAAAACATTTCTTCCAATCTGAAGACGGTCATAGCATTTCCGTGGCATGAACCTCACTGTCTCATTTCAAATGCACATTGGTTTTGAAATCACCGATAACCACCACTAATACAGAAAGTGATTGGCCCGATGACGATTTGGAACCTCGAATCAGAGTAAATCCTTCATGCCACTTAAAACGAGATTGCGCGTTTCTGATATTTGCAATGATTCAGATAGGATTCAGACAACGAATCTATATAAATGAGGAATCTTCACCAACGTCTCACCAAGTCTCAAAATCACCAGTAGAAGCATGTCGTAAGATTGATGGTACTGTATGTGCCGCTGTCTTAACGAAAGATATTTGCACTGGTTTGTACGTGCTAGTACAATTGCTCTGCAAATCTGGCAAAAAAATTACTCAATATCGCTATGTGGGGGTGTGTCAGAGCGATATGGATGAACATGGGGAAATTAGAGTACAATTTCTCACGACGATTGATCGCAAACGTTTCACAGAAATCATGAAAGACATATCAGACGTGCGATTTAGAGACATTATGACGAAGTTGGAAGCGCCAGAGAAAAATTCTGATGAAAATAATATGTTCATTGAATTTTCGGTAAATATTGATGTATTTGTAAAGAAATAATTAACATAAGTGACAAAGAAGTGTACTGGTTTGTAATAAACATTATTTCATCTCTTACTTCATTTCTACGTAAGTTATATTGATATTTATATTCACTTAAATTAGATGGGTTGCACCCGCGATAATTTGATGTTGCACTCGCGATTGCTTCAAAAGTGAAAAAAGTTTATTTTTGTTTTCTAAATACTTTTTTTATTTTTTAACTTTATCAGTTTAACACCTTGCGAATATCAAGGAATAATATAATAAATGTATCACAATTAACGGACTTCCTTGTTTTTGTCTATGATCTAGAAAAGTTGGGCCAACTTTGTTGCACCCGCGATGGCACTTTGAACCTTCCTCCTGGATTTTTAAATATTACAATTAAAATTCATATAAACGAATATAAATTGAACATGTTAAAATGTAGTTCTTCCAAGATTAATTTCATTAAAAATTTTATTATTTTGTTACTAAGAAACTTTACATTCGTCTAAATGTTGCAACCGCAATAATAAAATGACCCTTTTTTTTAAAAAAAAAAATACATTTATTTGCAAAACACCTCATGCTCCACATTGCATAACACGAGGCTTACAGATGTAAAGGGTAACAACATTATAAAATTTTTTAAAAAAATTTAAAAAAAGCATAAGAGAGACAAATAAAAGTAAAAAGAAGGGAAGAAATACACAAATATAAAGAAAGGGAGGTACCTATAAAATTTTAAAAATCAAAACAGTAAGCAAATTTTCTCAAGAGATTAAGGCTTTCAGAACAATTGACCAACAAAGGCAAAACAGGTGGCCAGGAAATACCTAAGCGTTTCAACTCCTTTTTAAAATTTTCTCTTTTAC
Source organism: Trichonephila clavata (assembly GCA_019973975.1). Classification (NCBI taxonomy): domain Eukaryota; kingdom Metazoa; phylum Arthropoda; class Arachnida; order Araneae; family Nephilidae; genus Trichonephila; species Trichonephila clavata. Next base: position 19,276 of record BMAO01000429.1, on the reverse strand, counting down.
AAAAATATAGATTACAATACAACAAGACATGCTCCACGGTTTCAGCATCCAGACCACAAGAATAAATATCATTACCAATTAAGTTAAACTTAGACAAATAGCTCTTAAAATTTCCATGTCTTGTTAGAATCTGGTATAACTTAAAATCTGTAACAAATTTCTTACATTTTAGCCATTGATAAATGGTCGAAAAAAATTTTTTAGTCCACAAAGTCATAGATGCGGCCAAGAATTTGGAGTTCTAGGCGTAAACAGTTCTTTCCCAAGCTAAATGCTTCCAGTAGGTCGATGGCACAGGCATTGAAAGGCTCATATCTTGGCAAGTTGCCTCTTTGGCCAACTGGTCCGCTCTTTCATTGACGAGATTTCCACTATGGTCTCGAACATAAGAAAAGTGGATATCACAGTCTTCAAGGTTGTACAGAATAAACTGAACCTCCACAACAAGTTTTTCTGTAGAATTTACATTGCGCAACGAATGAAGCGAAGACAGCGAGTCGGTGAAGATAAGAAAATTGAGAGTACCGTCCTGACGGAGAGAGTCCTGAATCACTTTTAAGGCAAGATTAATGCAGAGTAGTTCCGTTTGAAAAACAGAGCATTCATCTCTTATTCGATGCTGGAAAGTAACTTTTTCAATTCCTTCCTCGGAAATACCCGCAGGCAAGACCAACTCTTCCATTCAACTTACTCCATCCGTGAAACAAATATTTTTATAATCTTGAAGGACTTCATTTGACTAAGTTACAAGAGTGATAAGCTTTCTACATGCCATCTCATGCACTAAAATTCACGTAATTTTCCTTGAAAATATTTATCCTCGAACAATTAAGCGTGAATTATACCTACCCGTTTTGTGGCTTTATGAATCACACTCACATTCTTTAGCTGACCAAGAGTATTCGACTTTAACCACTTGGCTACCAACATTAATAAAACTATAAAACAGGGTGTTACATAAATTGTGAATTGTATAATTTATTACATATATTAAGGAATATACCACGCTTAATATAAATAAAGAAAACAGAGTATTACAGGGTAACAAGTATTAGAAGAAAAAAATTAAGTCAATTCCTACTTTGAATGGATGAATCGAAAGTATTTTATTAACGATGGAAATTTGAGCAAGGTATATATATATATATATATATATATATATATATATATATATATAGGGAGAGAATCAACTAATTTGTCTGCATTGTTGTAACAATGCACACCCGGTTTGGCTGGTTTGGCTGAAAAACCGGTTTTCGACGCCAACTTTTGTCATTATTTTAACAGTTACAATGTTACAACAATGGAGACGAATCTAAGTTGGCGTCGAAAACTGGTAAATAATTTAATTAATCAACAGGTAATTAATAAGTTAATGTTTGAAAAAAACCGAATTAATATCAAGTGTCATCCACTACAAAATTTATTTGAACCTGATTGGATGAATAGGAAGTATTTTATTGAATATATACATATATATATATATACATATATATATACATATATATATACATATATACATATATATATATACATATAATATATATACATATTACTATATAAATATTTATATATTGGGATGGAATGAGCTAATAGTAGGAATTTAAAAATGTCCAACAAAGAATAACCTTTAATGTAATAATATCCCACTGTTTTGAAAATCTTTCACTTCAGAAAAAAAAGCCCTTTCAGTTATTGATTTATTTTTGATCACGGAAGATGAAAATACTTTCAACAGTTTTTGTCTAACCTCTGGGATTGTTTTCAGAGGATAGTTTGATTAGGGAATAATCAAATTCATGTTGTTGCTTATGATTCCTGATTGACGGTGTGAGTTCAAGGCCCACGAAATTCGTGGCAAGGAGCTAGTTGAACACCTGTCGTTAGTCATAGCTTTGAGTACCATACAGGTAATAGTACGTTTTGGCTCGCTTCCATTCCAATTTTGAGAGAGACCACTCTGGGATGTGGTCAGGGACCTTCCACCTCTCTTCCTTTTGCACCAACCTTACGAAAGGACTTGCGGCTCGACGAATGTTTAAAGTGCGCTCCCCCTTGCCGCGAAGGCACTATACATTTACAAATATCCATGCCTTTTCCAGGATTCGAACCCAGGTTTTACGAAACACCAGTCAGCGCCACTAACCACTATACCGGATGGGTGGCATAATCAAATTAGATGCATCAAATAATGGATTGACGATATTTTGATGGCATATGAATAATGACTATGCCTTTAAAGTAATGGTTTTTTTCTTATTTATTCCTTCAGTTCTTTATCATCCGTCCATTACGTGTTTCTCACAGCTTTCTCTCTCTCACACACACATCCAGCCACACACACACAAACATTCTTAAGCCTTTAAAAAACATTGCACAAGATTGTCGATATCAAAACACATACTCCAGCTTAGATTATTTTTACAGAAATATCTTCAGATTATATTTTTAAATTGTAGACATATATACCATTAATTCAATTGTAAGCGTTTCAGGAATCAGTAAAACACATAAAAGAATATAAAATGTGTGAGTATATTATTTTCTGTACTTGTTTTAAATATTTATGTAAAAATGGAATATTCATATAAAAGAGAAAAAATGTATAGGAATATATTACAAATATATGTGTTTTGCCTCTTTGATTTTCTTCAACATTATTTTATATAGGTTAAAATTATCTGTTTTATATTATTAATAGTTACAGAGTGATTAAATCTCTTAGTGACGTGATAGTAAGCTGTATCGGTTGAAGGAATGTTGCTGACGTCACACTGTGTTAAGCAGGAACAGCTTTCAAATAAATTTATTCAATTTAAAAGAATTGAAAACATATTGAGAATCAAAGTTATCCGGACTTAATTCGACAGAATGAATTTCGGTAACAATTGCGGTGGCGTTGCGATATCCCTCCCCACTTGTGAAGTGAAAAGAAGTGATCCGGATCTTCACGAATAAATATTTCATTTTGTAAACAACATTAAATCGCTTGTTTAGGGATGAGCCTTTGTCGCTCCATATTTCACAAAAATAATAACTGTAACTCATTTGCTTAAACAGATGAAAAACGTCAGCACGCTGGTCGTGTTGAATTTTGATTGGGACTAATAAATGTTTTGTTTCACAATGAGTTTTTATTTATACAAACTTGGCTCAATGTAATATAAGGAAGGGGGCCATTGGATTTGGCGATTTCTATATAGATATTATGGTTAGATAACGAATTTATTCTGGCTTCCGGACACCTATCGTTAAGTGAAGTAGCTTGGCGATCGATTTTGGTCGCCAAAAGTAATTGACATCGCAAGGGCCCCTCCTATACTACACTTTAACCCAAACTTGGATTGTCTACATTAATCGACTAAATTGCCCCTCAGGGGGCTCACCTTCTTTAGGTGAGTACGGGTGTCACAATCCCGAGGTGCCCTAGTGATCTTTTCCTTTTCCCACGGGGTTTACTGTCTTTGGTAAACACGGGCTTCACGAACCCGGGGTACCCTAGTGATCCTTCTCTATTTTCGACCTCTTTCTTGTCATTCAATTCATTCTTTCTTTCTCTCTTCCCATCTAGACCACAGATATTAAAACAATGTTTGGCGCAGTATAGCCGAAATCGGCTCTTGCGCCAATAAACCCCAAAATCACTCACTCACTAATCGACTAAATTGAAAAGTCTGCAACAATTTTAATTGGGTGGAGTGAGTGAGTGAATATTGTCGTCACACTATTCAGCTACTCTATGGATTTTGGTGAAGAGCATCTTAATTTTAACTATAGTCAAGTGACGAGGACAACACCTGAGCTAGTACCCCTCTCTTAACTTTCACACCTCACTAACGGGAGGACGTTTGACTCCTAACAAATTTAGCATGCATCGTCCCCCTACATGGTGAGGCTTCAGCAGCACTAGGCACGAACTCATGACACGTTGGCCACGAGTCTCTTGCCTTGACCACTAGGCTTCTGTGGTCTCATTAATTGGGTCGAATGATAACATTAAGAAATATGTAATATACAACTTCAGTGTATTCCTGTTTGAACATTTCCATTAAATGCTATCGAAATATAGGAATGTCATCAACTGACGAAAAGACGCAGAATCTGGATAATGCACTGAAATCTCTATACTAGAAGAGTGGAATAGTACACCAGATGTCTTTTTTTTATGAATTAAAAACCTAGCTATTACACTTTTAACCATTTTCTCTTCTCTGCTTTTTATAGCTCACACTTTCTACATATTTATCTTGTTCAAATTTTCGATCGTTAATAAAATCCTTTCTATTCATCCAATCAAGTTCAAATAAATTTTTTAAAACTTGTAGTGGATGACACTTGATGTTAAAACAGTTTTTTCAAATATTTATTTATTAATTAATTTTTTTTAAATTTTAAATTTATTCTGCGTTATAGTTACAATTTTCTGCAACAAATGGTGCCAGTACGTTTTTCTTACAAAATAGGAATTGATGTTAAAGAAATTTTTTTATATTACTTATTCTGTGTTAAATCAAGTACTTTTCAAAGACTAGAAATAGATTCATAGATGATAAATTCCCAGATTACATAACCCCAATGAAACAGCCTGATATAAAAATTCTTGCAAGTAAAAAGGAGCAACAAACTTCTAAAAAATCGTAAGAATAGTTTCCTTCAAACTTTTGTATTATATAACTGAATTAATCCCGTAAATTTTTATAACGAAAATAAATCCGCAATTTTTCTTTAATGTGTAATGCATATAAAATTAAATGTTGGCTTTTATTTATATAAGAACATAAAGTACTAGCACTTCTCAAAATATTTTCATTTGAATTTACTTTAGTTTTGGCGCTTTGATAAACTTCTATATTTGCTATCCTCATTGTTGATATTCCATTACTTTTCATTAGGAAGGATAGTCAACAATGCATGGATTGTTTCACAAAGTGGCCAGAATCTAAGCCAATACCGGATCAAAAGACTTTCTAATAAAAGAATCAATATCAAGATACGGAGTTCCTTTTATTTTGCATGCATATCAAGCAATGAATTTCAATTCAATTTTATTTCAGGAGCTTTGCAATTTGTTACGCATCCAGAAAAACCTTTAAACGCACTAAACCCACAGTCTAATGCAAAAGCTTAAGGAAATATTTTCAATAAAACTTCATTTAGGCTCCTAAAATTTAGACTGATTTTGCAGTCTGGCTGTGGTGTGGCAGTTAGTAGAGGAGGTGCCAGCTAGGGTTTCTGATTTCCCGGGTATTTCCATTCCCGGGAATGTCCGGGAAGGAAAGTAATTACCGTTCCTGGAATCCCGGGAATACATCAAAATTTTAAAAAATTTAAAAACAAGTTATTTTTAAATAAAATTAATACTCATTATATAAAATAAGGATGCATATAAATTACAAAATTAATTCTTATTCATATAATGAGCTAAAAAGTACAAAAAATATATAATAAATTGATTATTCATTTTTGAAATATGATTTCAGAAAGCATAAGCAATTTATACTTTTATCACTCTGGCATGGAAAAAATGTTACAGTTAAAGATTTTGTAAATTAAAAATCTCGGGGAAAAATTCACATTTGAAAAATAATTACTAAAATTAATGTTCCTTTATTGACTCACATGTGTTTGAAAATTAACCAGTCAAAGCTGAATCAATTATTTCTCTAATGTTGCTACTAAGAGATAAATATTAATATATACTTGAAAACTCATTTGCTGCTGAAGTGCCGATTATGTACGCTAAAAATATTAATTATTGTATTTAAGATATTTATTTGTATAACCGATTTCTTGTTTATGGAATTGCTGTATTGTTACATAAATATAAATAAATATTAATATAAGAATCTCACACGCGAAAGTTCAGTTTAGAAAAATAATAAATAAGAAAAATTGCGCAATTTCTTATAAAAATATTCTTCCGCAAACAGTTTGTGGGTTCATTCCCTTCTTCAAATTACTGATTCAATCAAATAGCTCATAATAAAAAGAAAAGTATCCGAAATTTTTTTAAAAAAAAGATTAAATAAATAATAGTTTTAACTATTAGTACTTACATTATCCACATAAATCTAGATCTTGGAACTTCGATCACATAATGCTGGTTGGCAACGAAATGCGATTGCTTTAAAAACCCAATATTTCTTGTTAACAAAGCTCGATAAACCCACGGCTAGCTTGGAAAAATTCTCCCCCCCCCCCAAGTTCTCATATTACACTCTTACCCCACAGTTGGGTAACACATCCCCCATTCCTTCGTCTGGAAGTTCGGGGTGAAAGATTGCAAATTGCCTCAGTAGATCCAGTTAACGATGTCCGAGATCGAAATGTAAGGTCAAGTCCAAAATAGCTACCTGATAGATAATTCAAGCCCCGTGTGATTCCTGGGAAATCCCGGGAACGAAGTCTAATCCCCGGGAATAGAAAAAGTACAAAAATCTTATGATTTCCCGGGAACCCGGAATCCCGGGAAAGAAACCCTAGTGCCAGCTCAGGTGTCGTCATCGTGACTTGACCATGGTTCAAAATGACGAGGTCTGTCGCCAAAAGCCCTCGTGTAGCTAACGTTAACATTCACCCACGCAATTACACATTTAATTACATGATCTGGCGTAGGGAAAGGAGACAGAGAAAGTTCTTTTTTCAACATAGGGAAGAGCGAGCGCACCCAGTTAGGATTTACAGTCTTGTACACTGATCACCCGCGCGCGTGCAGACGGATCTAAATTCCAATAAGCACCAATATTTTTGTGGTAGTATTATTTTAACTTAAAAGAAATGGTTGTGGAAAGTTTAAATTTCACACAAGATTGCAGATTTAAAGAAAAATTGGATCCAAAAAGAAATTTCACTAAAAGTTTTTTAATAAAATTCATAAAGCATATACGTAATTCACATTAAAGCGCACATGTATGCTCCCTGTAATAATGTGTTATACACGAATTATATTTTTCAATTTTTATTAAATTTTACGACCATGGAAAAAGTACATTTCATCTTGAACACCGAAATGAAATACGGACAAAATTATAAATTGATGTTATAAAATTCGTAGAATTCTCACCAATGGATATCTTTTACATTCCCAGTCTCTTATGTCGCAGTTATGAAAGTAAAAATGAATCAAAATTTTTTTCGTAAAATAGTGGTTCGTTATGTTCAATAAAGTATAAGTTGGGAGATATTTTTCTTATTCTGTTCAATCAAAATCGCGTGAAAGTAGCACGTATGTAATAACTGAGTTAGATGTGTATATACACTCATGGGCAAAAAAATTAATGCACAAAGAAGGAGTCGACAAAACGAAACGAAATTTTACATACGTAATGACTACTTTAATATAAGTAAATTATTAGAAAATCAAAGAAAAGGGATCATTTATTTCAGAGAAAAAGGCAAAAGAACGAAGGATTTAATACCCTGTTGGGAACCCTCTCTAGAGCGAATGCACGATGCGATACGATCGAGCATTGAGGCATAAAAGTTCTGTATGATGTCTTGAGACATTTCATTTCCTATTTTCTGTAACCTTGCCTCTAGTTCTTCAAACTCGTGGGATGCCCAACTGATCCCAGATATGCTCGATTGGAGACCAATCTGGGGATCGGGCAGGCCAAGGAAAGATAGTAACAGTGCGGAGACAGTCTTGTGAGTCCCCTTGCCATGTGAGGCCGAGCATTGTCTTGTTGAAAAATGGCTCCTGGGAGCCGTTGCATGAGAGGCAACACATGTGGTTGCAGGATGTCATGGACATACCACTGGGCTGTCGTGGCGCCACGCATCAATACTAGAACTGGCCGTGTAATTTAAGCTATGGGCACACCATACCATCACACCAGCTGTGGGAGCGGTGTGTCACTGTAAAGCAAAGGCAGGATTGAGGCATTCACCACGGGGTCTACACACACGAACACGATTGTCATCGCTGCTGAGATTGAATCTGGATTCGTCGCTAAAGACGACCTGGTTCCATTCCGCTGCAGTCCAGTTTTCTCGTGCACGGCATCACCCCAAACGGAAGCGTCGATGGGTGGGCGTCAAGTGCAGCACATGTAATGGGCACCGCAATCCCAAATGTCTTTCAGCCAGGCACCTTCGTATGGTTCGAGAAGACACAGGGGCCCCTAGTGAAGGTGCTACTCGTGCCTGGATGGTGGCCGATGAAGCAGTTGGCTGTACGCATGCATTTCTTACGATGTGGCTGTCTTCTCGATTACTGGTCTGTCGAGGGCGACCTGAGCCTGGTTTTCGTGTAAATGACATCTCTCGGATCCACTGGTCCCAACACCTCCTGACAACACAATCAGAGCGGCCAAACTGACGAGCTACTCGCCTAACTGACCACCCAGCTTAATGCGCAATCACGTTGCATTTCTAATCATTCGCATATCTCCCCGACATGTACCTTCATACCAAGTTTCGTTACGATTCCGCAATTATTTCTTGGTGCGCTAATTTTTTTGTCCATGAGTGTAATACACTTTTTAATGCTAAATACATTCTTGAATTCAATTAATATTAGTAACATGGTCGAAGTAGTATTTAAGAACGGTATAAATTAATTTAAATACAGTCATAAGTTATATAAAAGTAAGCCTAAAATCAGGCATGTATTAAGAAGAAAATCTTTTCATGGAGATGACTCTAAAAAATTTAACTATAAAGAGAAGTTGACATTTATTCTTATTCGACAATTTGTTGCTTTATGCTTTAAAAAAATTCCATTTGAAACAAATACAGTCGTCTTTCGATAATTCGAAGTTAGAGGGACCAATGATAAACTTCGAATTGTCAAGAGTTCGAATTTTCAAGAGGGTAAAAACAAACTCCCAAAACACACGAAGTAAAATGTTTTCCTAACACATTTAAATTTTAAACTATGTCATAAGACAACAAATGTACATATGTATAAACAACTTCAAAGTATTTTTAAAAAGTACATATTATACAGTATAAATATTATACAGAAATTAAAAATCCTGTATTAAAAGAATACATTTATGAAGTATTTCTCGAACAGGACTCTTTCATGCCCCTCTGAATCTCTTCTATTCTTCAATGGAAATAAAATCGTTTCGTACCAGGTTCCTTCACGCACTGTCCACAACACCATGGGTACTTCAAGGCAGGATCCTGTTAGGCTCTTGCCCTATTTGGTGCCACATGCTATAAGACACACAGATTAGCCATAAATCGTCATGTCTATCCGACGCAAAAAGCACAATCCTACGCATCTCTCCTTCACGATAGCGGACCATCCTTTCTGAACACAAGGATACGTGTTAAAGAAAGATATGGACGATTGACAACAGGTGCAGCCAGAACAGCCAGTCTTTCCGCCTGAGGAACCGGAAAACACAAAGAAGGGGTAGCAAATAGATGCCCATCAAAGAGGCTACGTTACAGGGGAGACAAACATAGAAAGTACGAGGGTAACTCTGAAATTTTTGAGATACGTGCAGACGATAAGTTTAAAAATTATATTAACAGTTTAATTTGAAAATACAAGTATTTTAAAACAGCAGACGACTTTTTAATGACTTACTTCTAGTTGCTAAGCGTAGAATAAATTTTAGACAGAAGAGAGAAAATAGAGTTGAAGCGAGAACATTATCGTGCTATGATTTTCTATGCTTTCAAAGCTGGATTAAATGAAGAGGAATGCTTTCAACGGCTGTAATTAGGATTTGGTGATGAACCTTCATGTCGTGCTACTGTATTCAGGTGGTTTAAAGAATTTTGCAGTGGTCGCAGTTCTCTTCAGGATGAAGAACACACATGAAGGTTGTGGTCGACCGCAATCCCAGAAAATACGTCTACTATACGAAAAATGGTAATGGATGATAATCGCTGTTCCTACCAAATGATACAGAGGGAACTTAACATTGGATTCGCAACCATACACGAAATTATTCATGAAGAATTACATACGAAAAAAGTAGTTTGCCGTTGGGTTCCCGATAATCTAATTGAGCATTAAAAAGAGGAATGTGTCAGAATCAGTAAATAAACCCTTTAATTGCCAAATGAGGGACGCCACCGCATTATTTCTAAAATTGAAATGGGTGATGAAACGAACATAGCGTTTTTTGGCGTTCGAAGACGTCAAGAAAGCAAAATATGGGTTTTTGAAGATGATCCTACGCCAACAATGGTGAAAAAACAACGAGCAATGAAAAAAGTAATGTATACCGTTTTCTTCAGAAGTACAGGATTGGTCAAAGCCATAAAGTTTAAAGGACAGAAGACAGTAATAGCAAACTGGATACCACTAAATGTCTTCCAGAAATTCTCCAAGAAGTTAATGTAAGGGAACTAATGCTTCACCATGACAATGCATCTCCTCAATATAGTCGGATTAACAGTTGAGTTTCTTAAACAAAAACAAATTAAAGTGATAGAACATCCACCTAATTCTCCGGATCTAGCTATGTGTGACTTTTGGTTATTTTTTAATTAAAAAAAAGAACTTACGCAGACGTCGTTTTCATTCAGAAGAGATTGATGCCGCTATGAATGCATTTTTAATCAATTCCAAGAAACGAATGATTTGAGGCATTTAATCAGTGGAAAATTGGTCTACAAAAGTGCAATGATGCTGGAGGAGACTACTTTGAACATTCCTAAAAGTTTTTGCAAGTATAGCTTTAAAAACCTAGGAGTATCTCAAAAATTTCAGAGTGACCATCGTACAACACAAAACACCAAATCTCCAACCTGTTAGCTAAAGGACTCTAGACTTATAAGATAACTTCGAAGCAACAGTTTTACTTCGGAATATTGAGTATACCAAAGCGTATTGTTTTAATTCGAGATATCAAGAGTTTTTCTAAGGGCTGAGCACATACTTCGAATTAGCGAGAGTCGATTGTATATGTAAGCCTTTGTGATAGAACAAGTATAAAGTCTGCCCTCAAATTCGGAAGTATGCGAAGATTGGTTCAATGCTTCTTGTTATTTGATCCATTTTTCCAGAAACCACTGATTTAATATTCGCATCTCAGGGTAGCATCATTTTGTCCAATAATATCTCAGAAGGATAATCCGCAATCTACGTCTACCTCTTTTTTAGTGATGTAATGAAAATGGGAAATTTCAACTAAATTATTTTTTAAATGTTTTGAATGTTAGAATTAGGAATAGTTCTTCTATTTTAACATGTCTTATGTATGAAATGTTGTTTGTATGAATGAAAGCATTTGCGTACATTTATCAACATATTAAAGCTTTTAAAAAACGGGAAAAAGATATAAATATTTTTTGTGCATGTTTTAAATAACATAATGGAGCCGTGCACGAATTAGTTGTGAGATGTGTATTTATTTTTGTAAAAGTCATTAATATAATATTGTATAAAATATTGCTGCCTCTTAGTCTTTGCTTTTATCTATTCATTACACATGTATACTATTTTATTCTAAGATTTTGCTCTTTCTTATGGTAAGAGTTTTTAAATCAGCTAATATTTTATAAATGTTTCATACTATTTGACGAATTTTGTATCTTGCCTTTCAAGGATTGAAAAATTTTATATATTATTGATGTCTTTTATTCTCAATTTTGTCCATGTACTATTTTTAGAAACCTTAATGCATTTTTAGCACATGAAGTAAGGCTACACAATTTTTACAATTCTTCAGTATCGCAAGTCTTGTAGAACTGTGTCTTTAATTTAATACTAAGATATGTGGTAATTTTTTCTTTTAATTTCAAAATAAAAATGTATTTTTGTGAAATTTTAAATATATTTGCTGGTAAAAATTGAATAGCAGTAGCAAATGGAAATCCATACACTGCTTTGGCAATATATTATGAGGTACTAAACCTCTAAGAATTTAAAACTAGTTTTAAAAATATGATAAATTTAAACTTTACGAACATTTTACAATGAATTCTAATTTATTTTTTCAGTGGGATTGTTAGAACAATAAACAACACAAACAAAGCCCAATTACAAATATTATAAAATAAAAAAAGAAATGTTTAGCTGGTACCGTATTACCTTGAAGCGGGTTTTAAATCCAAAGATAATGTGCAAACCTGTAAATAAAAATGTTTTTTGAAGTAATTGCGAACACACGATTTCTTTTTTATATTTTTATTAGAGTCACAGACTTTTTTAACTATTTAGTTTAAATGTTTCAAAGGTTTTTTTACTAATTCCGGCGATTGTATTTAAAACATAGCGAAGCAATCATTTATCAAGTTTTAATTGAATTTTAAATACGATCATAAATCGTCTAAATAACCTAAGAAAATATATTTTGTTTTTTTAATTGTGAATTAATATCATCAAAGCGATGAGAAATATTCTTTCAAAATTGCAGTAATGTTTGAGTGCTAAAAATGTGATACGAATTTGAAGTATCTTTTTGATTAAATAATTATTTAATAAAATGAGTATTTCTTTGAATTTAAACTGTATTTGGAGATAATGAGCCAAACGATATACCTTAAAACAACGTATTGTGCACTAAATTTCCATAAAATAATAATAAATAAATAAAAAGCAAGCTGAAGTCGGATTGGCCAACACAAGCTATTCTTTCATTGGTTAATTATAATTCCTCTCAATCTGTAGATTGCTTGTGTTTGTTTAATCGCGGTTTTCGATGAATAACTTCCATTTTTCAAAGATATTTAATGCATGTAAATTTATCTAAAATCTACAGAAAATTACGAACAAAATCATATAAAAATATTTGCTTTCTTTAAATTATTAGTTTAGAAATAGTGAGTTAAATAAAAAAATTCATTTTTTTTGTTAGTGACGCAATGGTTTTCAATAGCATAACAAGAATATGCACAGTATGTAAGGTAGAACAAAATATCTTTAAGTTTTGTTATTTTAATGTTTGCAATGTATATTTTTTAATATAAAAAAAGAGATATTTTTTTATGAATAAATATACATTTTCCTTTTCATTTTTAACCCATATATTTTTTGATGAATTTAGTATTTAAGTAAAGAATATACGTTCTTCATTCCGTGAATTACTTTCCTGAACAGATTCGTGTTTCATTGTAGTCTATCTTTCATTTTAAATTTTAAAATCTTTTAACTTGTCGCTTAAATCGCTTAAAAGTCATGTAGGAGTGATAAAGGAAAATAAGTTATTTATATAAGTTTAGAAATACATTACATGTGAAAAAAAAGACAGTGTATTTTAGTTTCAAATCAGAATGGCAAGTTTGAAAAGAGTTTTTGCACTGACATTAAATGCCAATTACTAATGCTATAAACAATTCCATTAAGGAATTTCTATAAAAACTCCATGTTTGTGGATATCATTTATACTTTTCTACATTTGAATAAATTTCCCTCTCACTTATAAACTATATCCAAATAAAAAGGAATTATAATATAAATTGAAGAAGTATTTTTTATTTTTATTTTCAGCAGTGTTGCATTATTTTATTTGTTTTACTCATTAACGTATCACTTAAAAGTACCAAGAGAACTATTTGACCTCTGAATTTTAAACTACAATCAAGTGAAGAGAGATAAGTGAGCTCACCTTAGCTTCTTTAAGCAACCACACCATGCCAACGAGAGGACTTAGAGCTTTGGTGGTGAGTGAGAGGGAGAGTTATATTGACGTGTCACCATAAGGCTGCACGAGGGCTATTGGTGACGGACCGAGCAATTTCGAACCATGACAAGTGACGAGGACAATACTTGAACTGGCATTACCCTCTCCTACCTACAACACCACACCAACGGTAGGACATTTGAGCCTCGACAAATCTAACTTGCTATGGCTCCTCCTACACAGTCATTGAGATGTTAAATATTTTTCATGCAGAGAAATTACATCATTTTACATCCATCAACAAAGCAGAATAATATTAAATAGCCTCATTAATGTATTGATAAGCTTAAAAATGAATGGGAGAATATATCTATTACGAATGTATATTTATGACAAAAACAAAGCAACCAAGAAGATAGTAGCCATTCACGCATTTAAAAAGTACAATAAATGTTAGAAAGTGTGATTTGTAATGGATTCAATACTTTAATTTTTGTTGTTGTTGTTGTTGCTTATACCACCTGATCGACAGTAACATCAGATCAAGGTCCACAAAATTCATCGCGGGTAAAGGCTAGAATTTTACGTCTGTCGTTACCTTAATTTTTAAACGTAACTATGCGTAGAGGGACAGTTCATTTATGATTTTACATTTAACTTCTCAATAGAGGGCTGTTTCAATACCTGTCACATCAGTGGCGTAACGGAAAATAATTGGGCCACCCCCCGCAAGGTCAGGTCTTGGGCCCCAAGCCGGATCTTAGAAACACATACTTGCTAGAAAAGTCTGCTTCACCTAGTACTGCTTACAGAAACGACAAAAAAACAAAAAAACAAAATTTAAAAACCGGTATTTAAATTTTTTTATTAAAATTACATATTGAGAAAAACAAAAGTGAACAGGGTTGCTTTCACAGCTTTGAAAATAAGGACAGGTTTGTAGCGATACCAACAAAAATCAAGTAGAAAAAGTCTGCGTTCACTGTTTTAATAGTAACTATAAAAATTATTTAAAAAGGGTAATGGGCTATTTAACAGCTGGTTGGATAACCCCGTGTGTTGAAAACTTCCTGAAGTCGTTTCGGCATTGAATTACTAAGTCTAGTGGTTTCTTCAGAGCTTATCTTCTCTCATTCGTCCTTAAGAACACTCTTTTCCAGCAAGTGTATAGTATGTATATACAAAGGATTGTCAAACCATAACATAATGTACCTTTATACATCACGTAAAAATATTTATCATTAAACTTTTTCTGAATGCAAAATCAACCGGAGTCTGAGTAAACGAAGTAAATAATGTATAATATTATAGAGTATTTATAATATTTATTAAAACTGGAAATCTCTAACGATAGCTAACCTGGGAACTTGAATAAAAACGGACACCATGAAAGACACGAACACTGTAAAATAATTTTAGATATAAAATTCTTACGAAAGAAAAAAGGTATCACTTACCTGATTCTTCATTTCTGAATCCTGGGATGAACTTGACCTAAGTTCGATTGCATTCTAGCGAAAATACTGCAACTTTTAATAAGGAGAGCTCTTTGTATGAAGCAAAAATGATTTCATGAAAATGAAATAAAAAACTGATACATTCCATTATGCTTTCTTCTCATTATGCTTCATTTGATTGAATATTCATAAATCTATCATCAAATACTCTCGTTTAAAATGCTCTCTATGCTTTTCCAAGTATCGTAATACTATTTTACTCGAAAAAAAGCGTAACAGATGTACGTTATTTAAGACTTTGCTAAATGAAATTGAAATACAGGGAGGGGGGGGGGACTAAAGACGCCAATAATTTTCCCTGCTACTTAAAAAGTAAATCATGTCTTTTTTCCCCCCTCCCTACTGCTAATGTAATGTATACAGTAATAATAACAGTGTTGAAGTTTTTGTATCTCCCTAGCATTTTATCCGATTCTCCGTCTGACTGTTTTATTTGTTAGTAATTAAGGTTTAAAAAGAAAACCCACTAAAGAAAAAGTATCTTTCATTGCTGGATTACAGCAAATGAAAAAAAAAGTTTTTTTGATTTGGCTATAGGATTAAAGATATCTAATGAGCGTATGAAAGTTTTGATGATGAATGACGTTTGATCGCTGATTGGAAAATCGCTTAAAAATTCGATTTCGAAATATGTGAAGCGAACTTTGAGAAAATCTATGTTCATGGCATCAGTCAGTCTTTGGGCCCGCTAGAAGCCTTGCCCCCCCCCGCAGTACGGGGGTGCACGTTACGCCACTGTGTCACATTCATAATTAAATATCACGTATAGGGACTCCGTAATACTCCATGGAACTTTTATAATCGCTTCACTTGGTGCCTTTTTTGTCTTGACAAATTTTCGGAGTGCAGTGTCAGGGGCGATTCTAACTTTTTTATCCAAAATGAAGAAAGTGATTTTGATTCCTTTTATCATTTGGAAATTAGTCAATAATAAATGAACAGCAATAAATAATTAGTATAATTTAATACTTTTAGTATGAAGTTTTTCAATCCCTTAGAGGAAATATTTATAAGCCCCTATATTTATTTGTTATTAAGAGAGACATGAACACATGTATTAATGTTGAATATATAAACATTTCCTGATTAATATGTGTAATATTTCAAAGTCAGCATCAGGAAAAATGTAATGCTCAAAGATACAGAGACCAAGTTCTTGAGCCTTATATTCGCTTGTTTCGAGGTGCTGTCGGTCCTGACTTCATATTCATGGATGATAATGCGCCATGTCACCGAGCGGTGCTGATTGATGACTTCCTTGAAACGGAAAACATCTAGCGCATGTCGTGGCCTGCGAACTCCCCTGATTTAAATCCTATCGAGCATGTATGGGATATGCTCGGGACACAAATTGCAGCCCTTTCGCACCCACCAATCTCCGTTACTGAACTGAAGAGAGCTCTCCAAGAAGCTTGGAACCGTTTGAGCCCACAACTCATTCATCATCTCATAGCAAGTATGGTAAATCGCTGTGCAGCGTGCCTGGCTGTCAGAGGTGACCACACGCCTTATTAAACTGCAGCATCGGTATTTTATTTAATGTTTTCTTTCATTTTTTCTTTAAAGTGTGAACCCTTGCTATGCTCAGTTTTCTTTCAAACTGCTACTTAGGATAATAAAATTAATTATTATCATTCTTTTGATTTGCTTCCTTATTTTATAACCATTTTACACTCGCATATCACGTTTCCGCCATTCTGATTTCCAGTTACTTCTTTATTTATATAATTATCAATTATGCTGAACTTTTGGACACCAGTGTATGTTGCCAATATGTGTATATTAATTGATTAGGCTTTAATATAAAATAAGATGTTTTCTATAAAGATCAGCATAAAAAAAGCAAAATTCAAAACCATGAAAAACTGCAAATAATAAAAATTACTTCTTTTGAGGTAGAAAAATATGGAAATATTTTAAATATAAACAGAAAGAGATATCATAGTAAATTACTTTCAATTAGAAAATTAGATATGTATTCTTTTTACATTCCCGCACACATAACAAAAAAGAAAATTACATGCAGTAACCTATACAGTGTGTTTTTTATGTACTCCTAAAGACTAATTATATTTATTCATTTATATTTTAAACAACAAATATACATTTAAATTACAAAAACATTACACTCGAAATTGCAATTTAATATTAGCAAATTGAAGTAGTTAATTCTTGAATAGTTAGAAATATTTTCCCTTCAAAGGTTTCCACATGTCTTTCTGAGCATATGCTTTAGAATCAATTACACTGCTGGCCACCGTAAATGCAACACCAAGAAAGACAAGAGATAGCACAATAAAATTTATTTCGTAGATAACATGTTGACCAAGTATCAAATGATTATATTTATAGACTTCTGTGAAGTGTGGTTCCTGCCAGAATCAGTAGCCAGAGTAGCCGCCACTGTTGGAGATCACCGCTGCCACACGCCTCGGCAATGATTCAAAGAGACTTTGGATGTATTCTTGGGGTACAGCAGACCAAGCAGCTTCCACACATTGCCAAAGTTGATCTGGTGTGGAATCTGGGGGTGTAATCTGCGTCATTCGTTGAGCAACCATGGACCACATGATTTCTATCGGCGAAAGATCCGGAGAGAGAGCCAGCCAGGGAAGCAATTCAATCTGGTGATTGACTTAGAACCTTTGGACAATGCGTGCCACGTGTGGTCCCGCATTATCCTGTTGAAATATGGCTGTGGCCAAGCCCTGAAGATAAGGAAGGACAACTGGCTCCAACACTTCGGAGATGTAGCGCTGGCTTTTTAAAGTGCCGACAATGCGTACTAGAGGAGTGCCAGAGTAATATCCAATACCGCCTCATACCCTAATACCCGGTGCAGGACCAGTGTGGCAGGGCATAACACAGCTGTTCAGCATCCTCTCTCCACGGTGTCTCCAGACTCGAATCCGACCATCGTGGTGTTGCAGACAGATGCGTGATTCGTTAGTAAAGACAACTTCATTCCATTCTGCCACCCACATCCTTCTTTTTTCGCACCATTGGAGGTGGAGATGTCTGTGGTTCTACTTCAAGGGTAGACCAAGCAATGGACGTCTTGCGGACAGACCACTCTGCTGTAAACGGCGTCGGATGGTAGGCGTAGACACTGAATGATGCGTTACAGAATCAATGTGCTGTGCTATGGTTCGTGATGTGACTGAGCGACCCGTCACTGCCATGCGCACAATTTGCCTGTCCTCACGTGAAGTGGTACACTGAGGAGGATGTGATCGACCACGTCGGTCCGTCGTACCCTCCTGCATCCACCGGTCACATATCCGCATTACAGTTGTTTGGTTTCGTCCAACACCACTACTGATTTCCTGAAAGATAATCCACAATCTCGGTATGCCACTATCCTTCCTCTGTCGAACTCGGATACTTGATCAAAAACTGATCGCTGTTTTCTACGAGACGCAATTGATCGTTTTTTGAAAAAGCCACAAGAAAAACACAAAATTGCCGAACTTAAAATCGTCAAAATCTCCAAGCCTTAAATAGCGCTTTGAGATGGTGCCTCAGGCGTGCGTAATGTGTGCCTGTGCTGAAATTCTAATCATTTACATATCTCACCTCCACTAATGCATGTTGTAAATTTCATGTTATTTGCGTGCTTCCTTCAGGGTGTTGCATTTATGGTGGCCAGCAGTGTATTATGATATTGTTCTTTCCAGACCCTAGTGTGAAATTAGAAAGCCTCATATTCACATGAACAATCATAAATGAACAAGAGCTTATTTCACCATACTGTTCTAGATGAATGCTTTCATTTTTAGAATAATATATCGGGATCAAATAAAGAAATATGTTTACAGTAAAATAACAATAATGGCCATTCATATCAGTTAATTTTTACTGAGTGAATGTGGTTAAAATTTTTCTAGAAGGTAACAGAAATTAAAAATAAAAGAGTAAGTTAAAACAAATTTTTCAATTTTAATATTATTCTCTTTATGTCTTCAAATAAATCACACCCAAATTCCATGTTTTTTTCTTTCAATTAAATAGTTTTTCACTAAGAATTTTAATACTATTTTCACTTTTAATTTATTAAGATATAGGGAAACAAAAGCTTAAGATAGTTATGGAAGCATGTGCTAAAAAGAAACAAACTAGTTAAATTTTTATTTAGAATTAACTTACTGCTTTTGTAGTTATAGATAAGTGTAAGGGTTGATATATAAATGACTAAAAAATTAATGCATGTTATATAAAATTAAAAAA
>BMAO01000428.1:47228-108180 GCA_019973975.1 Trichonephila clavata | reverse complement strand
TACTGCAAGGAGGGCAACATCATTCACATCTTTACTTTCATCAAGAGCACTGCTGAATGCAACAGTTTCTTGTAAACCTAAATTTTATTTTGCAGTTACATTTTCTGTCATTTGTGCTATTATTCTTTCAACAGTTTGCATAGAAGCAGGTATTTCCTGAATTCGAAATTTATTTTTTGCAAGTTTGGTAAACTGCTGAACAATATTTCATCACCTTTTAAAAATGTGTTATATATATGTTTGCCATCTGTATAAGGTTTTCCTTTGGCTGCTATACTATGAGCAATGACGAAACTACATTCTGTCATTTTGGGTTTGATTCTAATTGTTTGACATAACACATGTAATTTCCTTTCTATATCCAGAAACAGCTCCTTCTTTAACTTCACATTTCTCATCAGAATTCTTAAATGTGACCTGGTGTTTAGTATGAAAATATCTTTGTACACTTGACATACATGATGACATTTTTGTGACATAGCACACATACAGCTTGATCCTTTCGTTGTACAAACCCAAATTCATTTATCCAAGAATCTTGGAAATAGCAAACATGAAGCTTTCTTTTTTTAGTTCCATTCATTCAATATGTAGCTATGAATTGTCGAAATAATTAAACAAACAAAATACAAATTTTCACAATAAAACTAACAATGTACAAAGTTAGAAGTACCCTAAAAATCACACTGTGCATCAAACTAGATTCTACTTTCGACTGAATCCTACTTGATATTGGTATATCAGCATGACTAATAGAGAACATGAGAAGAACATGGAAAAAAAATTGGGTTCTAATATCTATTTCTATTAGCTTGATTCGCGCCTAAAGTATAAAATAAAATAATTAGGACTTCTTAAACACACAATGCTAAAAAATTGCAGTTCTTAATATCTATTTAAAATAGTATTTGTTATGAAATTAGATTCACTTCCCATACCCAACTATCCCACACGCAGTTTTTTTTTCACCGAATTTATTTCTAATCCAAATTAAATATGTTGATAGAATAATTATTTTTGTTTATTAACAAAGTTTGTTAAGTAGAATTTTGATTTTTCCTAAGACATTTGTTTTTACTTTTTCCCATGATGTCCCAAGTTTTTGGTGGGTAAAGAAAAAACTACTTTTTTTTATTCACTGAGCCTTTTTGAGTGATACTTCATTTTACAAGTATTACTCAATTTTTATTTGTGTTGAATATTTAACACTAATAATAAGCCACATTTAAGCAGAAGATGTTTTTTATATAAAGCACATAAACTACAGCAAGATGATTCAGCAGAATCGTTTTATGACAGAGAATTGAAAGTGAAAAATAACCTTTACATAAAAAAAAGTGTGCAAGGCATTGAAAGGAGAAGCAGAGCGATTGAGCTTTATTTTATAATTTTGTAGAGTAGTGGCATGCCACTGAGAATTGCTTCATGAGCCAGATGTAGCATGCCTGCCATATGTTGTTGACCCCTGGTCAATATAGTTCTTAGATAATGGTTTTATACCCACTATACATATATAACCTAATCCAATGGGAGCCCACATTTCATTTAGCTTGTTCAGACTTAGGATTGAATTGGAGAGTTAAATATATTTTGAACTATTGACCTTCTCCTTTATTTCTTAATATTACTAGGAAAGAAATATGAATTTAAATATAAATATGAGTTTCTTTATAAAGTAAGAAAAGCTAGGGACAAAAACATTGAAGAAAGAGCAGAAAAAAATTAAAGTAAAAAAAAACGCACATTAGTTTATAATGTGTGATGAACTTCTGAAAGAAAAGATCATTGAGAAGTAGGGTGAGCAAGCAAAAATATAGTTAATTGAAATCTGCAGATTATAAAATTTTTATTTAAGATTCAGTGCTTATTTAAGCTCATTTTGAGCCCTGGGTGCAGAAGATCTACAGGCCCTATGGCGCTGGAGGATCGAAATTTATAACCAGAAAATCTGGTTAAGTTCAGCTTATCTGGGCCTCTGGGCACCAGCTTCAAGTGCCTAATGGATAAACTTCCACTGTTAAGATTAATTGGTTAAGAATGAGAAAAGAAAAATATTTCACAACTAAAAAAATGTCACAATCTTCACATCTAATTATTAGAGTTTACGGGTTACATTTAAAATGAAATGAAATTTTAATTATTTGTAAAAGTAAAAATTACATGAACTTGTATGAAATAGTAGCGCCATCTGTACTGTATGAAAATAAATAAAAGAAAATTTTATTTTCCAAATTCTTCTAATTATTATTCTTCTTATGGTATGTGTTTTTTAAAAATTAAAAGGGTAATCATGTTTTAAATTTATAAGGAGAAAGAAATATTTTTATTGCATGAATTTCCTCTTGAAAGAAAAATATTTTTAGTTGAGAATTAAAATAATATAAACTAAGATCACATAATTATGAATATTTTCATTATTAATCATAAGAATTGTTTTGTGTATTGTAAGACTGTTAAAGTAATGAACTATTCTATTATTAGGGATGCTGTTGAGAAGAGATAATGGGGATAGAATCACATATGAACCTCGTGCAACCGCTCCAAATTTTGTCTTCCATGAAGTTTATACCTCTGAAATCAATCCTAATCTAAATGAAATGAATTATGGCATAAAATCTGGACCTTTGAATTCTCATGAAATCATAGAACAGTATGAAATGAAACCTAAGATAACAGTAAATGATTTACAAAATTCTGAAATAATGTTATCTTCCAAAAGGAAGCAGCCATCACAAGTTTCAAGTATTCAGAGAGTTAATGTATCTTCAACTATTCACAATATTTCAGTTTTTATTATGCATGCAATGCAAGATGAAGCATATGCTAAAAAATTGGCCTCGTTTCTTACAAAAAATAATATTCAAGTAATAATATCAGCTGGTATACAAAGTATGCTGTATATGAATCATACAAAGTGGATGAGAGGTATATATGAGAAGGTAAGTTACATATACTAGAAATTTTACTCGGTCTCCATATATTGAAATTGATGCTTCTATAGAGCAAAATTAAAATATAAAATAATTTACATTTATAAAGAATTGATTACTTCTATGTAAAATTATTTTTATATAAGTATAAGAACAAATCATGTTGTATTCACATTAGGATTTTAAATCATTTTCATGTGGATTTTTATTAATTTTTTTTTGCTTAAACAGATTTGACATTGTAGAATTTCTTGTATATAATACTCATTCATCATCAAAGATAAATTAAGTGAATTATAAATTCAATAAAAGCAAAATATTTTAGAAGTAGCTTAAAAATGAATTTTTGATCCATCTATGTTAAAATTAATATGATTTGTATATCATGCTTCACAAAGCAATTATTATAATTATTTTTTAAAAAAATATCCATTTTTATAAATTAAATATTTTATTTTATTTGTTTATTTTATACCACCAAGAATATTTTTGGGAAACAAATAGCATATAAGTACTATAAAATACTGAATCAAATGATGGATAGATCTGTATTAAAAAAATTGACAGAAATATTTTTTACACCTTGAGATCAATATCAATTTCTTGCTTTAGAATAGTGTCATTTTTGGATTTAATATTGTATATTTTTGAAAAAAGCTTATACGTATAAACATATATTAAGATCTTCGGTTTATGAATGAATTTTTTTAAAAAAATATCTCATAAGCATCTCTTATCCCTTGAAATTTAGCACATGTAGAATTATTACTGTTATTATTGATGTATATTTTTAAAAATGTTTTTGCACAATTTAGTCTTTTGTTTTTACAGGTAGATTATATTATGCCAATGGTTTCAAAATTTTTGATTGATCAAGTTCGATTTAAAGGATTTAATGGATCGCAGACAAGGGACATTGAAAGTGCTGCTAATTCTTTTTTATATAGTTTATTGTTAAATGAGTTTTCTTCAAATGAATCTGATAATCGTCGAGTTATACCTGTTTGCATTTCTTCCGAAGATGGGTATGCTGCTGTTCGAGATCCAATTCTTTCGTGGTCAATTCCTTTAAAAAAGAAGGAAGATATCATAAAAGTTTTAAAAGATTATGAGAAGCTTCCGAAGGAACCTCACAGTTCTTAATTTGCATAAAAAATTTGTATTATTTGTTCTTTGATTTACAAACATAAAGTCTTACTATTTATTAATTTGTTTGTTGTTACATTTCTCATTTTGTTTCTTCACTTAAATAAGTTAACTTCATAATGGCAGTAACTTTAAGAAAAAGATTTTTTTTATGTACTCTTATTTTGATAATTTTACAAAGTATCTTTAATATTGCAAAAGCAATTTGCTAAAAGAAAGAGATGATAGAAATTAAACCTCTTACAAATCAACAATTTTCCAATGATGAAACATTCATTCAATGTGGCTCCATTTAATACAGCCTGATAATTGTTCTCCCACTCCTCCGCCTATATTATGTTATTATCATAGTGTAAAGACTATATCAAACAATTGTATTCCTTTAAGCATTTCATTTAAATCTAACTAGTTTTCTTTTAAATGAATGTATTTCTTTTGAATGCAAATGGAATACTCTTGTGAACTTAGAATATAATCCATTCTATACCATTTCTTTATGACACAAATCTATAATATGTGACCTTTTTTTCAATTAGATAAATTTTTCCATTGATGTTACTTGTATATGATTGTATTAATTATTAAAACATCTTCCTTGAAACTTTCTTGTTAAATTTAGCCCATTTTAAGCATTTCGATAAATTTATTTTAATTGACTTTTATAAAAAATAAATATGTATTTTTACTAATATTTGTACACATGCTACTGTATACATATGTTACTATTGGCTGCATTCTGTGAAAGTTGTTTTCATTACCTTCTTCATTTATATTTTTTAATTTAAAAATTGTTATTAGAAAATGATAAATATTTATAAAGTCAATTTTTTTTTTTATAAATTATATATTTGTTTTATTTTAGAATTGTTGTTTTAATACAGTTTTAATGTTATTTATATATACATATGTTTACTTGTGCTTTTTCTACAAATGTTTCTGAAGTTACGTATTTTTTCTCTTATGATATATATATATATATATTTGGGGGTTTATATTAATTTCATTGTGTATATGTTAAGTTTAATAAAAGTATATAAGTTTTCTAGTGGTATTTAATGTAACTTCGAAAAATGGCAAAATGTTGTCATATATTTTTACAGAGAGAAAGAATATGCAAATATATTTTCAAATACCAATTTATATAAGTGAAGTTTTCTATAATTATTTTTTACTGTAAATAAATATATATGGTTTCATATTTTTTTGTTATTGTATTCTGTTTTTCTTGTTTATAGTTTTTATTTCAAACAACATTAGTATTGTTTAGCATGCAAATTACTCTTTTTTTCATTTTACAGAGAAATGTATATTTTTAACTAAATAATTAGTAAACGATTTCATTTTATATTAAAACTGATGAAAGTTTATATCTATCTTCTCTACTGTCAAAAGTATCTTTTCTTTTCATTAGTATTTAAAAGCTTCTGGTTTCATATGTATTTTATGTTTAAAAAAATAGCGCACTTTTCATGTCTTATTTTGAGGATTTTCTTTTATTAGTTATATTCTTTTTTCAGTGTTATTTTAATGCATTGAGGAACATTTTGTTTTTCTTTGGAAAATAGATTATCTTTTATTATTTTTATGCAATTTTTCAGAATAATATTAAATTAATATCGATTATATAAAACACACATATTACTTAATAAAGTACAAATTACTATTGAGAATTCACTATATAATAGATTTATTACACATTCTTGTTAAGAAAGCATTTCATACACATTGCCTATGAAACTATAGGTATAAAATAATTTAGGAATCTGATATGATTACCATTTTATTAATCATAAATTTTCTGATTATTTTTTATTTCAGCTGATAGGTAAAAAATTTTAAAAATTATTTAATCCATTTTTTTATTGATATATTATGTTTTAACTTCATGCGTTCATAGCAAACATATACCCCCTATACATATACTTTGAAGCATTTCTTTACATGTTTTAAATTAAATGTGGGTGGGGAGGGGGTTGAAAATTAGTTTTTTATGTTTATTTTAGCCATTTACTTAATGTAATTTTAAGTAAATTTCAATTTTTAAAAAATCCAGTCAGAAAGGCCAACAACAAAAATGCATGCAAAGAAAAGACTGCACTGAATGAGACATTTTGTGGACATTTATAAGCAGATGGCTTACATCAATCATATCGAAGTCAGCAATTTGAAACCTGGTCTAGAGCAATCACTGAACATTACTACAAAGCAAAACTATTAAAAGATTTTAATTGATTCATGAAGTAATGTATAGTAATTAAAATTTTTTGGGCTTAGGTTCTAAAGTTTTTTAATGTTCGAAATAATAGCGGTTTTCTTTTCATTAAAAATGAAAAGTTCATAAGCAGCACAAATTACATATATTCATTCTTTATCCTTGACAAGGTGTAGAATTAAGTTTTGGTAATGAAATTAAATGAACATGCCATTAAAAATATATTTTACTGTGAATCAAGTTAAATATTTTCTAATTTTTGAGAAATGCTTTAAATTTTACTTTTAGACGTAGGACTTTTTTTTTTTTTGAATATTACAGTATCTAAAAATTATTTCGATATTTTTTTGAAACAAAAATATGAACAAACCATATTTTTAGAAATTATCAAAGAAAATTCTTCAAAATAGATAATTATCTTTTTTTTCCCCTTCTTTCTTTTGTGTTAAAAATGAGTAAGCAATTTCTACATTTGATTGTATTATCATACACTGAAATGTAGGAATTGTCTAGGGTAAATTCTTCGACTGGGAAGAGAGAACTACAAATTATGAACTTGACAAATGTCTTTCATTGATTTTTAATCCGAAATCATTATTTGTATATTAGCTAAAAGTTGACTTTTAATTTATTTTTCAATTTTAATATATTGCTTTTTATATATAAAAAAGTTATATTACATAAAAGATCGATTTCATTTTCCTTTCCATCTTTTTTTACTCTGAATTTGCAGTAAAATGTGTGTAGTGATTTAAATTTGTATAACTGTAACTTTATAATACTGGATTAATAAAAAATTATGTATATTTTTTTATTTAACTAGAAAAAAAAGTTTTTTTTTTAGAGAAAGAATTTTTTGTTTGTTTGAAAATGCACACATATATATACACTTGCAAAGAAAATGCACATTAAAAATTACCTGATTGTCTCGCAATTTCACATGCAGATCCCTTAAAACCAGTGTTCTTCAAGCTTTTTCGACTCATTGAAATATTAGAATTATCAGGTTTCCGGAACCACATTCCACTCTTTGAAGAACATATCTTAATAGAATATTTAAAGTAGATCAACATGTTATATATATTGTTACTCTTTATTTAAAGACAATTTTTTAAAAAAAAACATTTGTGTTATTAAAAGATTTTCATATATTTTTGTGATTTGCTCATTAATGGCATGCGTTTGTGGTTCAAGTGTTTCAACTCCGTAGAAAATGTAAATCTATTTTTCGTACACATTTGCAGTTTTCTTTTCGAATTTTTATTATGACTTGTGGAGCCCCTGAGTTCCGTGGAACACAGCTTGAAGGCCACTGCTTAATACTATCACAGCATGCCTTTCTATTGTACAGAGTTGTATAAAAATGGGTATTCACTATGCACGGTTTGCATTTTCTCGTTATCTACGCTGCAATTCTCTGATGATTCAATTAATATTTAAGTTACTGCTTGTCAAAGAACTTATAGCTCCCAACATAGTCGCATAGTCACACGCAATGCATGAAGGTGACCGCTCAAACTAAACATGGCTGTACAAAGGTGCTAGTAGCAATGGTTCCGCTAGGAATTTAGTCGCGGCCAAGGTGTGACGTGTCCAAACCATCTCAACTTGTTACAATCTCTTCCATACCACCTGCGTTGCCCCCCACCATATCACGACGCTTGCTTGTGTTGAGATTACATCCTCAATTGCCATCAAGACGTCTGTATATAACCCCAGAACATCGACAGAGTCATCCAAAGTGGTATCGTAGAAGATCATCAGTAGACTTCCATTACGTAGTATTCATTGATAAGTCCCAGATGACCATCGAACTGGTTCCAGTCAGCCTTTACTTTACGTATGCATACAACTATTACCCCCTTGTGAGTGAGTGAGTGAATATTAACGTCGCACTGTTCAGCTACACGAAGGCTTTTGGCGACGGACCGCGTAATTTTGACCATGGTCAAGTAAGGCGGACGACACCTGAGCTGCCCCCCCCTCCTCCGAACTACCACACCAATGGGAGGACGTTTAAGCTCTCGACAGATTTAACGTGCATCGCGCCCCTACGCGGCGGGTCTTCAGTGGTACTGGGCTCGAACTCATGGCACGCCCCTTGTGGGATGGCGTGGATTGTTATCTTTTATGACTGTAGGTTGCTTCCAGTTAACCTGCGTACAACTTAAACAGCTCAACGATACATTGATGACATTCTGTGACAGCAGATTGCATTACTCTTGAAGAGAGGTCATATTTATCTATTTTCCAAAAAGATAATGCCAGCCCCCCCCCACGGCTTGTATAGCTCTGGATTTCCTCTATGGTATGAATACCCATCCTTGGCTAGTAAGGTCACTAAATCTTTCTCCTATTGAACATGTATTAAATTTAGTAAACCGTCAGATTTAGGCACCCCAACATGTAGCAGATCTGGAGCGACAGTTGATTATAATACATTTTGGAACATAGCACAATATGAAATTAGAAATCTTCATCAACCCTCTCATCGACATATGCATGCATGCATCGCCACTAGGCCGCGAGGAGTTTATCAGTTATTGATTTTAAAATCCATTGCGGAATGGATAAGGTTTACGGCTTTGAATTTTTATAAATGTCATTATCTGCGTATGAGCTTTAAATGTTTCACTTGAATAAAAACAATTGCTTTTTTTTTCTTCATGTTACTACGATTTTTTCCCCTTACGGAAGTGTGTATTTACTGGAGAGTTCACTAACGATACGATAAATTTGCTGGATGGGTTGAGGTAACAAGATGATTCTGAATTACAGCATTACATGTTCAGAAGTGCTTTCTACGCGAGCTAGGACTAAATAATCTCAAAGCTCTCGAAAAGTATCTCGCTTATTTCTGCGGACCAGCAGCGCACACAAGAGTAGGGTTTGGGGGTTGGCGATATCTAAAAGTAAGCCAGTAACAGCCTCCGGACAGGAGTGATCACTTCTGTCTAGCGGTAGGTTACGCGCTTACGAATCGGAAGGTACCGAGTTCAAACAAGGCTATCTTGAAGACATCAGGCTGTGACAGCCATTATATGACGTCACGAAAGGAGGGAAGACTTTTCTAAGCGCACTCGCTTTGTGAGGAATATAAAGCTCAGGACATTTATTTCTTTTCAGGTCATAGACTAATATTTCCACATTTTATTGATTTTTTTAGTTCTCACTTGGAATATTTTCCGATGAAAGTTATGTATTAAAACGCTAGAATGATGTCTAATATTTTCCTGGAAATATCACTCGTGAAAGGCTCATAACAGTAGAAGAAAAACCTAAGGGAAAAAAACTGACTCAATGTAAAATAATTTCTACCAGATAAAATAAAAAAAACTTTACTTGCAAAGAAAATAATTTCAATCAAATAAAACATAAAAAGAAACATTTACTTGTAAAGAAAATATGAAAAGTAAAAAACCATTAGAGGCATATTATGAAAAAATGCATGCAAAAATATATAGAAATGACAAACAGTTTTAGACACCACAGTAAGTATAAAGCAAAAATAGAGATTCTGGATTATATGTTAAAAATATATATTAATTAAAATAATTCATTCATTCCCAATACTCAAAAATAAAATAATTTCAAGCAAACAAAATATAAAAAGAAACATTTACTTATAAAGAAAATATGAAAAGTAAAAAACCATTAGAGGCATATTATGAAAAAATGCATGCAAAAATACATATATACAAATATAGAAATGACAAACAGTTTTAGACACCACAGTAAATATAAAGCAAAAATAGAGATTCTGGATTATATGTTAAAAATATATATTAATTAAAATAATTCATTCATTCCCAATACTCAAAAATAAATAATTTCAAGCAAACAAAATGTAAAAAGAAACATTTACTTGTAAAGAAAATATGAAAAGTAAACCATTAGAAGCATATTATAAAAAAATGCATGCAAAAATATATACACTGAGTACTGAGGCGATATCTAAAGTAAGCCAGTAACAGCCTCCCGACAGGGTGATCACTTCTGTCTAGTGGTCATGTTACTGGGCTACGAATCCTAAGGTCGTGAGTAAGGTAGGGGTTCAAATCCCCCCTAAAGCCGATTTTTAATTTGTAACAAAGATTGTGTCTTTTGGCGCTTTAGTCTCTGCATCTTTTTTAAATATACCCCCTCCTCTTCGTAAAAGCTTTGAGTACGCCACTGCTGTGGACCCTGTTTAATAATTGGACGCAGTTCACAATTATAGAACAGAATCGGGTGTCAAGCTTACTCCACTTAATTTTAAATACTTTGAAGCCAGAAATATGTAAAACGCTAAAAGCATATTGTAAAATAATTAAAAGAAATAGTAAAACCATTATTATAATAATATTTCAAAATTAATATTATTTTTATGTCATATTATTGTGATATCTGTTATAATAACTGGTTCACTTTTCTGCATCAAATAATTTTAGATCGTATTATTTGTTAGGTCCAATTATAAAACCAAAAAAAAAAAATACACAGATCTGCAAAAAAGAAATTTAAATTGTTTTAATTTAGATAACCGAATTTCATATAAATTTTGATAAGCTGAATCCAAAAATGTGCTCAATTTTTCTTATCACGTAAGATTTTTTTTTTTCGCAAAAGGCTTTCATATTGTGAGGGAAACGGTTCAAATTAATATACTTCGACATTTTTTATTTTATCATAAATACATATTTTACAACTATATTGTACATCTGTCACTATTTAAGTGATAAATGAACAAATGAAAAAAAAAGGCTGCAAATCCTTATAATGTTATCTTTCTCGCAAAGCTTTTTCTGTTGTCCTCCATATGAACACATCGGAAATTTTCTTTTTCAACGTCCAACAATAGATAGTTATAATGCTAATATATTCCATCTCCTTCAAAATATTTTTTTTTTCATTTCTTACTATTAGTTCATTCTCTTTCTTGTTCAAATTATCAATCGTTAATAAAATATTTTCTGTTCATCCATTCAAGTTCAAATGAATTTTTTTAAACTTGTAGAGGGCCACCACCAGGGCCGGCTCTAGCAATTTTGCCGCCCCGGACAGGAATGAAAAATGCCGCCCCTCTCCCCAAAGTAAAAAAAAACTATTATTAAAAAAGATAAAACTTGTTCATAAATGCTCACTTATAAAACTTGAATATTCCTTGCGAAGAAAAAGGGAGCTAACAGTACATATATATTAAATTAAAAACTAAAACATAAAAATTACCACTGTTTTTTTTTCTGACTTTTAGTTCTGAAAACTTTTTGATCAATTTGTTCAGCTATTTCATGTTCGATAGCCAATGTAGCTAAGCCATTTAATCTATCTTTAGAATTTGTGAACTGTAAGAAATTTTTTAATTTTAATTTTGAGAAATTATTATCTACACTTGGCAAACTTATTAGCAAAGAAAGTAAAATAATGCAATAGCAATATTTAGAGCAAATTCTAAAACAGAAATAAATTTTAAACTTCAACTAGGCTTTTTTTTTTTTACCTGCTAAAGCTGAAACTGACATTATCTCATCTGCTCAATCAAGCGCGTTTACATCCAATGATTTTCCGTCGGTCAACATCATTTCTAAATTTTTACAGTTTTTAATTAATTAAAGTTTTAAGGGTATCTCTAAAATCATATATATTGTGCAAAAATTGAAAACAATTACTGTCAGTACTCATTAAATTAAATCTGCATTCAAAGCATTAACTGCTTCGTCCAATGTAAAAAAATAATCTTGAATTTTAATTTAGGATATTCCATCGAATCATCTTGTGCTTCATAATTAAAATTTACATTTTTCCGTCGAACTCTGTGACTTGGCTGCGTCACCTCAAAGTTAGCAGAGATATCAGGCTCGACGGCTAGTTCTTTTGCACACACATCACGGTGCATTTTATCAAAAGTCACATCCTTAAAAATATCTTTACAATTTCTTGAGAGTTCAATAGTAGATGGTAGATCGTAATATTTTGTTTGCAATACCTTCCCTATTGGTTTTTGATGCAATTAAAGATTTTATACCAAGGAACTTGAATTGTTAAGTAGAATTTAATAATCTATATATATAGAGAGAGGCCTCATCTCTTATAGAGTTGTCAATTTCAGCATTATTATTATGATTTTTTTTCCAATCGGGCTGCGCATTGGTATTTTAAACCTTTGCAGACCTAGTACATTCCCCAGGAGCTGGTACCACTTTTTAGCGCTACGCCATATAGGCAATACCAATTACAGCAAGCAATTTTGACGCCTAGTTTCCTCCACAGAGGGAGGCACCTGAGCTCTTGACGATGCGAACTTTGTACTAGGATTTAATTTTGCCGAGAGCATCCAAGCCAAACAGACACTCCAAGGATCTTTCACATGCCGTATAATCATATGATATTGCCGCTGTCGATTTTCTGCATCAAGAAAATCCACCGACTTGAGCCGGGGTCGAACCCGCAACCTTGAGTGTAGAAGGCCAGCGACAAACCAACCACGCCACCCAGCCGGCTCAGCATTATTATAAAAACTAAGCTTCATAAAAACCTCCCAATTGATAACTTAAGGGTTTAATAGCCTCTATTCAGCTTTCCCAGCTATTTACACTAAGTGGCTTTAAAGTTTTATGCCCTTTATACATTTTAATAATATAACCCAACGAAAAATTGATGGAAAAAAAATTTTTTAGAACTATATTAAAAAAAGTACAGGCTTGTAAGGATGCTTTTGCCATGCCGTTAAGGACCAAATTTAGAGTGGCTACTACATGGCACATAGATTGTTGACGGGTTTAACGTTCTTATTTTAAAATGAGCCCCTGCTTTCTCGCCTTTCATATTCGCTCCGTTATTGTAGGCTCGCCCCACATATCTAGAAAATTTAGCCCTATTTTTTTTTAAGTTTCTCAACTATTAAATTTGAAAGTTCTCTTCCAGTTAATCTTTTAACTGGAAGGAAACCAAAAAAAACTCGCATTAGTTTAAACGATAACTTCGTTAGAATTAGATTTCTCAATCCATGTATACCTTTACCACAAATGTCATTTGTTCGATCTTACTGGCATCAGGAGCACAATCTAAAATTATCGAATAATATTTAGCTTGTTTAATTTTTTATGAACAATGTATAATTTAATATTCTCATATAAAAGGGAAATCTCGTTCTGAATACTTTTCCCTAGATAGTGTACTTTATAACTTCTTCCGGATTTTTCATAACAAAAAAAAGTATTTTTAAAATTTGGTCAAAATGCCGCCCTAAAATTTGCCGCCCGGACATGTGTCCGGTTTGTCCGGCCCTGATGACACTTGATGGAAATACAGTTTTTTCAAATATTAATTCATTAATTAAATTTTATCTTTTAATTTTAAATTTATTCTGTGTTATTTCTGTCGAAGTTACAAGACAAAATGTTGTCGAATGACAAGACAAAGTTACAGTTGGTGGTAATAACCCCTATATTTTTCTATCGAAATAAGAATATATTGACTTAAGTTTTCTTTTATTATTTTACTAGTTTCATTCATTTAAAATTTAGTGAAAGATTTCCAATAGACATAAGAGAAATCCCCTGATACATCATTTTCTTAACTTCTCAGAGTTCAGAAAAAAAAGTTTAATCCATTTTTCTCTGAAGAATATGAACTGGGTTATTCCAAGAATATTCCAGGCCTCATGACAGCTTTCGATGTGCAATTCAAACTTGACGAATGGAGACAACAGATTCTTCGAAAAGAAGTCTAAAAGCTATACCACTGCATAATGGAATTAATATAATTAATTCTATTCCTGTTAGATAGTTAATTTATTTGTAAAAGCACTGTGAAAAATATCGAATTTATAGTTAATAAAGTTTTATATTTAGGTTATCAGTGTGGAGATCTCTGAAAGTGATATCTATGTTACTTGATCCACAAATTTATTGAAGGAAATTTATGAAGGAACATTTTTTTTTACATAAAATAAGAATTTATTCCTTCTTAGATACAATTTTAAAAACCTCTGAATCTTCTATATGAATTTGAATATCTGTATTGCTGATATTTCAAAGAATCCGTATGCATATTTCCGCCAGTAAAAATGTTGAAATTTGTTTTTAGTGAACTTTTTTCTAACCCCCCCCCCCCTTGCTTGAGGAAATGTTAGTGATGTCTGAAGTCATCAAACGCCGTGGTGTTCAGCCAATAGTGAAAAATCGTTTGCGCTCATGTTTGAAAAAGGATTACTGCATAAGGCGACATCTTTATGTTATACACTGATGGCCACACAAAATGCAACACTCTGAAGAAAGCATGCAAACCATGTGAAATTAACACGCGTTGGCGGCGGTGAAATATGCAAATCATCAGCATTATAGGTCATACGTACATCACGGGCGACAGTAGCGCCACCCGCATGCGCTAAATAACGGGAAAACAGATTGACGATTTAAAGTACAGTAATCGTTTTTCTTTTGAAAGCTGTTTACCTATGCCTCGTGGAAGACACCGGGTGCCTTTTGATTAAGTTTCTGAATTCGACCGAGGAAAAATAGTAGCCAATAGGGATTGCGGGTTATACTTCAGAAAAATCGGTCAACCAAGAAAGAGTGCTGCGGATCTGTCATAGCTGGATGCAGGAAGAAACAACGGACCGACAGGGTCAATCGCACCCATCTCGTTGCACTATTGCTTGTGACGGTAGGTAACACAGGCACTTGCGTCACCAATAGTGGGCGTGGATAACAAAATGGAATGACATTGTTTAATGTATTCATTCGTACGTGTCACATGAATTACATTAGAGTAGCTGGAGAAAACGTGGCTTTAGCTGCATTGTGTTGTATCAGACAGCTGGACCGTCGGCGACGGTGTGTCTGGCGGACACTATGGTCCAGGCATCACTGCAATATTTTCTATTCATGGACAGTGATTGTACGTCTTGAATGCTGGCGCCTCTGCAGGCGGCGGCGAGGTGTTTGAAGTGCCAGATGTCAGCCCGGCCCTTGTCGCCGGGAACCTTTGAGAGGGACCGGACTTTTGTCATCTCTGCACGAATGGATGACGTGCAAGACCGTTGGTGCCGGGTGCAAAACCCTGAGGTCGGCCAATGGGGATTGATGAGGGGCGTGGAGTGAACCCGCCCCTAGAGTTTAAAAGAGTGGACTTCGGAAAGAGAGGGGACTCCTCGGAAGACTGCTGATAGACTCCCACGAGAGATTCCCGGAACTGAACCCTGCGGACGGAGGAGGACTCCTGATAGACTCCTCGAAAGACTCGTGACAGACTCCTACGAGAGATGCCCAAGAGAGAAGCCTGCTGACGAAGGAAGACTCCTCGAAAGACTCCTGATAGACTCCTGAGAGACTCGTGATAGACTCCCACGAGAGATTCCCGTAACTGAACCCTGCGGATGAAGGAAGAGACTCCGGACAGACTCCGACGATAGATTCCGAGAGAGAAGCCTACTGACGAAGGAAGGAGCAAAGAGACTCCTCGGAAGACTGCTGATAGACTCCCACGAGAGATTCCCGGAACTGAACCCTGCGGACGGAGGAGGACTCCTGATAGACTCCTCGAAAGACTCGTGACAGACTCCTACGAGAGATGCCCAAGAGAGAAGCCTGCTGACGAAGGAAGACTCCTGATAGACTACCACGAGAGATTCCCGTAACTGAGCCCTACTGACGAAGGAAGGAGCAAAGAGACTCCGGAAAGACGGCTGATAGACTACAACGAGAGATTCTTTAATATTTAGCTTAGCGTACACCTTCAATTTATTTCCACGACGTTACAATTCCCTCCTGCAACATCACGATGATTGGATTCGAGTTTGGGGACATTGTAGTGAGAGAGGCTACTGAACTGTTGCGTTATGCATGGCCACACTGGTCCTGCACCTGGTATTATGGTTTGAGGTGGTATTGGACTTCACTACCGCACCCCTCTAGTACGCAGTGCCGATACACTGAACAGCCATCGCTACATCTCTGAGGTGTTGAAGTCCGTGGTCCTCCCATCAATTCAGCGCTTGCCATCAACCATATTCGTACAGGATAATGCATAATTACACGTGACACGCAATGTTCTAGAGTTCTTTACCCATCACATTGTATTGCTTCTTTGGTCTGCTTGTTCTCCCCATCTATCATCAATCGAAAACGTTTATTCATGCTTGCCCAATGACTGGCTCGGGATACACCACCCGCTGCTACACCAGACCAACTTTGGCAATATGTGGAAGCCACATGAACTGCTGTACCCCAAGGATACATCCAAAGCCTCTTGGATGCTATACCGAGGCGTGTGGCAGCGGTTATGGCCAACAATGGCGGCTACACTAACTACTGATTTTGTCATCCATACAGCACAAGAGGCTATAATTTTAATCGTTTGATCTTTGTACAACATGTTATCTGCCAAATAAATTTCTCTGTGATATATCTGGTCTTCATGGTGTTGCATTTTGTGTGCCAGCTGTGTAGATAAAATTTCCCTTTTTTCATATTTGAAATTTGGCAATCAATTTTCTTTGATGAGTAGAGATCTGTTATGAACTAATTTTGCGGGAATTGACTCCCAAAAGAGCTTATATGCAAAAACTCCCGTTTTTATTGGATGTACAGGCTTGAAATTTGGTAGGCATATTTCTTGTTTGAGGAGGAACTCCCCAATAACTTTACGGAAATCGACTTTGGGAGGGATTAAGGAGGCGCAAAAGATAAAAACTCCTGTTCCAGAAATTCAAGTTGTGTCCTTTTTGAATCAAGAGGCGAGGACTATATAAAAATGTTTGTGAATATAAACGAAAGCTTAATGTGCTAAGATTTATATATCTCTCACTACTTTAATATATGTACTCAGAGGCGGATTAAGGTAGTTGGAGGCCCCTGGCGGTAAAAGGTTTGAGGCCCATGGGCTTAAGAGTCGAAAAACTAAAATAGTGAAAAGAGTCGCTTACTTTAAATTCTCAAAATAAAATGTATTGCAAAAAAAAAAAAAAAAAAACTCATCGGCTGCAGAAAAAAAATTAAAACCTTACTTAAGAGCTTACAGTTTTGCTATACAATTTGATTTCCTTTGGCAAATTGATCAATTATTTTCACCATACCTATTTTTTCCAAAACATTTTATTCTGTATATACACTGGTGTGCAAAAATTAAGGACGAAGTCGAAAAATTAGCATATCAGCTGAATGAAAGGCAGACGACAGAAAGACAATCAGGAGATTAATGATGATGTACGTGGCACATGCGCAGATATGCAGGTAGACTATTATGTCTGTAGTATGTTTGGTGTAAGATTAGTATTTCTGGCAAAAGATTGCACACCGTATAGCAGTTAAAATTACACCAAGGTGCTGCCTCAGCGAGAAATGGCGAATAATCAATCTGTTAGGCGACATCTGGAAGGTTTTACCCGAGGTCGAATCATTGGGAAGTTGGAGGAAGGTCGCAGTGTGACTAGTGTGGCTGCAGAGTTCGGAATTGCTCACAGCATCGTTTCATGACTTTGGAGACAATTTCAAACTACAGGAACAGCTCTCCGGGGGTTCAGTAGTGGTCGTCCACGAGGAACCACACCCGCAGATGACCGGTATATTGCCTTACAGGCCAGAAGAAACAGGCGGCAGACAGCGGGAGAAATCGCTAGACACACGACACAGGCGACTGGACGACCGATATCGCGTTTTACCGTGGCCAGAAGACTGCACGGTGGTGGTCTGTTTGCACGACGCCCTGTACGGTGTTTACCTCTAATGCCTGCCCATCGGAGATGGCGTTCTTTGTGGTGCCGGGAATACCGGAATTGGAGAGACAATGAATGGGGACGAGTACTCTTTACAGATGAGAGCAGATTCAGTCTGAGTAGCGATTCTCATCGCATACTCATCTGGAGAGAGCGGGGAAGCCGCAATCATCCCTCGAACATCATTGAAAGGGACAGGTATGGAGGTGGTGGTGTTCTCGTTTGGGGAGGCATCATGCTTGGCAGTCGTACAGACCTTCACATCTTCGACGCAGGTTCAGTCAACGGGACCCGTTATTGTAACGAGATTCTTCTTCCATATGTGCGTCTTTTTAGAGGCGCTATGGGTCCGCAGTTCCTTTTCATGGACGACAATGCACCATGTCATCTTACAGTAGCTGCCGAACAGCTCTTAGAGAGTGAGGATATTGAACGTATGGATTGGCCGGCACGATCTTCGGATCTCAATCCCATCGAGCATGTATGGGATTTTCTAGGTAGACGCTTGGCAGCTCGTACCTTACCACCAGTAACGATTCCGGAGCTTCGATTGGCGCTGCAAGACGAATGGGCAGCAATGCTCAACAACTCATTGACACCCTCATTCTCAGCATGGCAGACGCTGTGAAACCTGCCTAGCAGCAGGGAGATCATATCCCTACTAAGACCGATATTTTTGCTGACACCATCACAGGATGTTTCGCCTTCAGTCGCATTGCGCTCCATGCTACTTTTTCAATAAAGCTTCTTTTTATCCTCTGATTTCTCTTTTAGTAAGTTGTTTACATTACTCATGTCTTACGTTTGGGATCTTACGGTATTAAATGTGTTGATTTGGAATGCTTTTGTACAAAGTTATATTGAAAAAACCGTCTCGTCCTTAATTTTTGCACACCAGTGTAATATGGCCATGTTGTTCACTTTCTCTTTTCTCCCATAGTACTTCTTAAGTTATTTTTAACACGTTTTAAAACTAAAAAAGATCATTTACCTGAGGCATTCGATATTGGTATTGTTAAAAATATTTTCAAAAGTTTTTCTTCATTAGGATTTCTTTTACATCTCGATAAATTTCTAGCGGGGTTTTCATTGTATTTTTGTTTTCTTTTCATTTCTTGTTCCAAGGTGGCGTGGTTGGTTTGTCACTGGCCTTTGCACTCATCAAGCTGGGGGCCCCTGGCGGTCGCCAGGTCCGACACCCGCTTAATCCGCCACTGTGTGTATGTACTTAAATATCATACATTATCATAAAATGCGCAGTTGGGTGGGTAACGTCAAAAGTGCAAACTTTTTCGACTCCCGGAACCCATAGAACGAAAAGGTGTATTGGGGGTATCGGATTACATATATTATTGGGGGTGTCAAATATATTATATTATATTGGGGGTGTCAAGTATAAGTTTCATAAAATAGTATTTAAAGTATAGAACTTTAAGTAAAGACTATTGAAAATGTATTGTATTTGTTATTAAAAATTTTAATGTAATTTACTCATTAATATTATTAATTTGTGATCCAATTGTCATCTTAGTGTCATATTTAGTAACTGGGATATGAGCTTGCCTTTTTTACACAATCAATCGAATTCTATGTCTCTTGAAGTTATCTGTAGTCGCATTTCATATTCTGCGTTTAATTTGTTTTTATATTTTGTTTTTGAGCCACTCACGTTGAGAAAAATGTTTTTCATTTAAACACATAGTTCTGAAGGGCAATAAAATGTTTATAGATGTGTGAGAAATCCTACGTACATTTCATGAATTTGCAGCCTAAAATTTAGGAGCTATTCTTGATCAATTTAAATTTTAACATCAAATCTGTTGATACGTTGGTCTCTTCCTTCATTATAGATGTTTTTTCCACAAATGAAAAAAGGTGCCTTTTCCATTAGGAAACTATTTAGTATTGCAGAACATTGTACTAATGAGTGTAAAATTATTTCATGGAAGATAGTAAACAATAGAATATTCACAATCTAGTAGGTAGTACATATAAAGAAAAAGCGTTTAATATTATATAAAGGTTAAAAAATATTATAAAATAAAATTATTACATATAAATAAAATTTTCAGTTCTTCAACTGTGGAACACAGTTTGAAGACCACTGATCGAGTGTTTACAAAGTTCGTGTTACATTGTCCTTAAATATATGAAATTCCTATACATTAGGATTTTTACCTTGATAAATTCTTTATTGGTTATGAAACTGTGAGTTATAAATACTTAAAACTTATTAATACCCTTTTATAAGCTTCACTTGTGTATGTAACGGAATCTTTGACCTTAATTTTTACCCACTTTAAAAGATCAGATTAATTCGAAATTTTGCTCACTTGTCCAGGACAGATGACGATACAATAATTTAATAATTTTGTTCCATTGCCTGATCAGGATTAACTATTTCCGATTTTCAGATCCCATTCCGCATCTGGCGACTAATTTCAAATCCCATTTCCAGATTTGGTGACTAAGAGATTAAGTTACAACTTAGTTCGATTAATTATAAAAGGGTGTTTTTTAGTTTTTTAAACTATAATTTATTTTTCCATTATTTTGTATTAAAAAGATCTATAAGGAACACCATTCTCCTTAAGATCCTTTTTGCTTTGCAAACCTGTATTATTAGTTCGTGACTACGAATCATATAAAAACGACTATCATCTTTTTTCATCGATTTACGATTACCATACTTAAAAATATGTAGAAAATACATACAACATTGAATGGAATACCTTTTATCTTAATACATAAGGTGAAAAAAATCCGAACATTTTAAAAAATTTGCGTATTTGCATATTTATAATTCAATAACTAATCCGTTAGTGAATTGTAACTTATTCAGAATAAAATTGTTCTTGAGTCAGATAACATTTATGAAAACAGCAATTGATAGCAGAATCTGATATAGTATTTCTAATTTCTATTTAGCAAATAGTCTTTTTCTTTTAGTCTTCGTTTCTTGTATTCGTTTTTTTAAATTCTTGGATTATTTCAACCATAATCGATCAATCAAAATACTCACAGAGCAGAGATTTGTAGCATTCAACTCATTTCTTACATGCCCTTTCGTCAAATGATAAAAAAGATTTCCAATATTGTATCTTTTAACGATTTTCAAAAACAAAGAATTAATGCTAAGGCTTAGCATTTAGTTTTCAGCCCTATTTTACTATCTTAGTTTCTTTACTAAATGAAGCATGAAAACATTAAGATCCACAGTTTTCAATGTCTCCGGGATTAAGTTCGAGCAACAATGAAACTGTAAGCGTTCCGGTTCAGCTGCATTCTTCTAAATGTAGGGCGTTGGAGTTAAGACTTAATTCTTTTTGGACTTCAGAGTCTATGAAATCCATCGCATGCCTTATGTGCAATATTCCCATCAAATCATTTCTTTAAATATTTCGAAGTGTCAATTAATTTTATTCTTTAACCACCGATTGTCTAGTAGATCTTTTAAAGGTTGCACAAGTTTGTTCTATTGTGTTATAGCTATTAAGATGGATTTTTTCGGATTTTTTAAAAATTGTTAAATACAATATTGTTTCGAAGTATATTGAAAATAATTTATATTCTTCTCTGGGTGTGGTCTCTATGTTACCAAGGTTCCATGATTGATTTTGATTTTATGTCTTATCGTTATTCATTATTGTCTTATAGAATCAAAAATGAATGCTATTAAAAATGCTCTTCGTTATATTTTTTAGGACAATACAATCCCTCAGAAAAATAAAAACTTGATTAAAACAGAAAACTACTATTTAACACAGGAGCAGCATGGTATTTATTATCAGTCATTGAAACTCTTTAAAATCATTTAGTTTAAGTGTATCGAAATCATTTAGTTAAACTTTAGTTAGTGAAAGTATAATGTCTGATACAATTAAATGAAAAACTGATAGCAAACATTATGTGGGGTTATACTTTATATAAGAGAGAAATATCGTTATTTTTCAAATAGATGAATTCCCATGGGAAATGTGTTTGATATTCTGAAAAAAGAAATTTATTTTAAGAAAAACTATAGTCATATTATATAAAATAAGCATGAATTCTATATAGAGGCTAGCCACACATCAAGAAATTTTTCAGGAGCGTATATAATCAAAATTAAAAAGACTAGAAAGAATTTATGGTTTTGAAAATTTCCATTTTATTTGGAATGTTTCGTATAGGTGAAAGTCGGGCGAAAAACTGTACAATATCAAAAACTATGCTATTGTGAAGTAATAAATTCAATAATTTATTATTTTTGATTATTTTTCTCAATAATTTTTTATTTGCGTTTAAAGCATCTAGCTTAAATTTTGATGTGTCACAGAACTCAAAATGTAATATATCTGCAAAAATCTGTGAAGACTACCTGCATTTCTTTTACACCAACATATATTACCATACACTTTAATTTAACAGAATCCCTAATAACTTTTACAGAATTATTTTTTGTTTATTGACGTCGTCTTTCGAAGCTAAGCGAAAGTTATTGGCGAAGCACCTTGTAATTTTGAACCTTATTCAAGTGAGACATCTGAGCTGGCATACCCACCACAACAACGTCCTCGAGTCTTGACAAATTTAACGACCATCAACTTTTATTTACGAAGAATATTTAGTGGCACCCCCCAGAATTGAAACTCAAAATTCGACAGAAACAACATCATCAAGTTTCGACTCTGACCACGGGGCTACTACGACCACAGGTTGACTTTGTAATCAAGATGCATAAAGATATCTTTGACTTTATGTATTTCATGTAGCTTTTGGATATTCAAACAAAAGCGAAATTTTTACATTAAATTGTATTTCTTTCAAAAGATTAATTTTGGATTTCTAATGTAGAGTTTTAATCGGTTGTATATGACATATTTATTTGGCAAATATTAAACGATTAAAATTACAACCTCTTGTGACGTGTGGATGATGACAAAATCAGTAGTTGGAGTAGCCACCATTGTTTTCTATAACCACTGTCACACGCCTCGGCATAGAATCAAAGAGACTAGGCATAGCGTCGGGTACAGCAGTTCATGTGTCTTCCAAATATTGCCAAAGTTGATCTGGTGTAGCAGCGGGTGGTGTATCCCGGGCCAGTCGTTGTGAAAAAGTGGACCACACATTTTCGATTGGAGATAAATCGAGAAAACAAGCACACCAAGGAAGCAATTCAATCTTATGGGTAAAGAAAAACTATTGAACATTGCGTGCCACGTGGGGTCGCACACTATCCTGATTAAATATGGTTCATGGAAATCGCTGAATGTATGGGAGGACCAAGGGCTCCAACATCTCAGAGATATAGCTCTGGCTGTTCAGTGTATCGGCAATGCGTACTAGAGGAGCACGACAGTGAAATCCAATACAACCTCAAACTATGATACTGGGTACAGGACCAATGTGGCAATGCATAACGCAACAGTTCAGCAGCCTCTCACCACGGTGACCCCAAAATCAAATCCAATGATCGTGATGTTGCAAGCAGAAGCTGGATTCGTCAATAAACAAAATGTCGTTCCATTCTTTTTTCCATGTCTGCCGTACATTGCACCATTGGCAGCGCAAACGTCTGTGATTTCTAGTCAAGGGTAAACGAAGCAGTGGTTGCCTTGCGGACATTCCACTCTGTAACAAACAGCGTCTAATGGTACGAGTGGACACCAAATGATGCGTAGCAGACTGAATCTACTGTTCTATGGTTCGGGATGTGGCTGCGTGATCCATCACTGCCATGTGCACAATCCACCTGTCATCACGATCAGTGGTGCAACTAAGTGGGTGTGATCGATCCCGTCCCGTCGTTTAATCCTGCATCCAGCGATGATAGATCTGCATCACAGTTACTTGGTTTCGTCCTACACGTTGATCGATTTCTCTGAAGGATAATCTGCAATCCCTATAGCCTACTATTCTTCCTCGGTCGAATGCAGAAACTTAGTCAAAACTCGCCCGACGCACTAAACAACAATTTCCGTTCCAATAGCGCTTGCGGGTGTCACTACGGTCTCCCGTGATGTGCGTCTGTGTTGTAATGCTAATGATTTGCATATTTCATCACCACCAACGCATGATGTAAATTTCACATGGCGTGCATGTTTCCTGTAGGGTATTGCATTTTGTGTGGCCAGCAGTGTATAAACACGCCTACCAAATTTTGTTTATCTAACAGAAGTCTTTCTTGCTTTTGGGATTTTTTTTTCTGTCAATGTATTTTTGATTATTTAATTTTAAAACTATTATCTGTTATGTTATGGACTACTTTTCAGATTTCAATAATTAGTGTAAGAGACCATATTAGAGACGACACCTTAGTTTGCACTCGACTATTTAAACTTCTACTCCA
Source organism: Trichonephila clavata (assembly GCA_019973975.1). Lineage (NCBI taxonomy): Eukaryota > Metazoa > Arthropoda > Arachnida > Araneae > Nephilidae > Trichonephila > Trichonephila clavata. The sequence continues at coordinate 83,863 of BMAO01000428.1, read as the reverse complement.
TTCCAACATGTGGATGTTAAGCCTCAACAAATTTAACGTACATCAGCACCTCTACACAACGGATCTTTAGTGGTACCTGGACTTGAACCTATTTCTCGACAAAAGCAACAACACCCTCAACGAGTTAGTGACCATGAGCACTCAACTAAATGATTTTTAATTCCAAGGCCTAAATAATTTTTGTTAGAAGGAATGGGGGGGGGGGTGACATAACATTTTATAACAATTCTAGAAGAAAAATATCAAACATATAATACTAAATTCTTAGTAGTGGAAAATTAGAATAAAGGTGAGTCAAAATATACACAGAACAAAATGCACCGGAAAGACTATGGAGTATAAAATGTTTAGGTAGACAAAAACATGATAATTAGGTACAAAGTTGCATGTTTTTTTATTATATCTGAGCAAATAGGGATCGAAAAATAACAAATTATTGCTTAATAACTTTCTGCTTTAAACTTTGGTTTCGGTTGATGCAGATCTTCACGCGTTCATTCAAGTTGAAATCCTTTTTTTCAATGCCTACATATTGACAAATATGGTAAACATTCTTCAATCCTCTAAAAAATTTCCACTATTTTTAATTCACTGAAAGAATATTTTGCGAATTACGAAAACAATTAAAAATAACTTTAAAAGCTCGAAGATTAAAAAAAACCGGTTCTGGTTGTGAATATTGTCATATTTATATTTTAAAACTAGCCGTTTGATGTCAGTTTAAAATTGTGTTCAATCTCTTTTCTAGAAAACTTATATTTTTCTGAAGATAAAATATCATTACCAATCCCAAACCCTTCTCTCACAACTGAATGTGAGTTTCAATAGATTGTTACTACTTGAGTTTTTGATTCAGTAGTTTCAGTTACAATTAACATATGCGATATATCTAGTAGAGGCTGTTGAACTATTCGGAAGATCTCATAACTGCTGCTAAATCTTGAGGCACTTAATGCTTTGAGATGCAATATTTGCTGTCATCGTTTCTGAAAAAGCTAAATTATTTACTTTTGCAAATACTAGAGCATTTTTCAAACTGTGGGGCGCATGACAACCCTACATGGGGGCGCTAGCATATCAAAAAGTCGAAAATAAAAGATTATTTAAGAAAATTAAAAATGTACTGAAAAGAAGCAAAACAAAATACATTCTAACACATTCATACTGATATAATATAATTATACACTCAAGAGCCAAAACATTATGACCACCCCTACATTTTGCAATTAACTCGCCTGGATGACGTGGAAGGCATGTGATCAGGTGGAAGTGGTATGTAACTGCTGCTGGAGAGTCTGAAGAATCATTCTTTCACTTACTTCTGTGTATGATGGGAAAAGCTGCGGATCTAAGTGACTTTGATAGAGGGCAGATTGTAATGGCTCGAAGGCTCGAAACAAGTATTTCCGAAACTGCATGACTCGTGGGTTGTTCGCGATCTACAGGTGTTAGTATTTATGCAAAGTGGATGAATGACGGTGAAACCAGCAGTAGACGACGTGGTGTTGGACGTCCACACGCTATCAAAGAAAAAGTTCGTCGGAGACTGTCTCGCATGGTGAAGCAAAACCGGAGCCAGACAGTGGCTCAGCTGACGCCCAATACAATGCAGGGCCAAGTAGAATAGTATCGGAGCACACTGTTCAGCGGACACTGTTAGGTATGGGGCTACGCAGCAAACGTCCCACTCGTGTGCCTTTGCTGACCAAGCGTCATCGCCAACTGCGCTGGGCCCGGGAACATTGCGACTGTTCCATGGATCAGTGGGAGATAGTTGCCTGGTCAGATGAATCACGGTTTGTCATTCATCACGCTGATGGCCGTGTCAGGATACGCCGTCTTCCAGGCGAACAGTTGCTCCCTCGATGTACAGTAGGTCATACACAGGCCGGTGGTGGCGGTATTATGCTTTGGGGGACGTTCTCTTGGGCGTCTTTGGGACCCGTGGTTGTGGTAGAGCAGACCATGAATGCTACAGGGTATCTGAACATCATTGCGGACCAGTTGCACCCTTACATGGCCTCTGTTTTTCCAGCTGGAAATGGAATGTTCCAACAGGACAACGCCTCGTGTCACAAGGCTAAAATTGTGTTGGAGTGGTTCCAGGAACATGATGCTGAATTCTAGTTAATGTCCTGGCCGCCTAACTCACCGGATCTTAATCCGATAGAACACATTTGGGATTTCATGGGACGGCAGCTCAGACTTCAAAGACCACCAATTCGCAATATCTCGGATTTGCGTGACCGTTGCTTAAACATCTGGTACAATCTGTCTCCGGCCATCTACCAAGGACTTGTGGCATCCATGCCAAGGCGGGTTGAAGCTGTGTTGCGCCCCAAAGGTGGGCCAACTCGTTATTGACAGGTGGTCATAATGTTTTGGCTCTTGAGTGTAAATGTATCAGTACTGCACAATGTATTTGATAATTAATTTATCAATACTAAGTTAAGAACCGGTTTAATAATGTTACTAGTGACTTCCGTGGTCTTGTCATACACATAATTATCACTGAAATACTGCATGACATTTGAGAGTAGACTTCAATGAATGTCAGTGAAGCAGTATATTTCTTATACGATATTGAAAATATTGTGGAATTAAATAACGCTCAGGATTGTTTAACAAAAGCAAGGCTTAAAAAATATATTTAATAATGTACATACATAATATGTTTTTTTTTGTCGTCTTTGCTGCTACATCTTTGTAAATGTCACTTATATTTTCTATTTAATGGTAAACATTGAGCAAGCATATATTTAGGATCGATTCCAAGTTCTTTGAAAATAGAGAGAAGCAATTTGTATACAAAGCTTCTCTATTAATCAAATTTATAACGTAAAGAAACATGAAAGAGTTCTTTCATTTACAATTTCTTCGCAACACATCTAATGACAAGAGTTAAGCTGCTCATAATGTGAAGCATGTTGCTCCTTTGGTTGATTTGCCATCATTTCATTTTGTACACATGATGTACGTAGTTAAAATCTTTTCTCTGTCTGAAATATTTTTTCAATGACATATTCTCTGTTGATCTTAAATTCAGCCAGTCTACAGAATTACCCCCGTTATTTAAATATTCGTTTTCTCAATGTCTCCTGCGGCCGCAGTAGCATTCGGACTCGTGGCCGGCTAGTCATGAGTTCGAGCCTTGTACTACTAAAGACCCATCGTGTAAGTATGAGTTCGTTAAATCTGATGAGAGCTCAAACGTCCTCCCGTGGTGTGGTGTGGTGTGGTAGTTAGGAGAGGGGGTGCCAGCTCAGGTGTCGTCCTCATCACTTGACCGTGGTTCAAAATTACGAGGTCCGTCGCCAAAAGCCCTCGAGTTGCTAAACATCACTCTCAATGTCTCCTGAGAAAATTTTAAAAAATCACAATGTTTGCTCACTTCTTCCTGATCTAAGCAGATACCTTACTCAATTTATTTTTCTTAGATTTTAGGCCTCATGCCAATGTCGTTCATTCTCTTTTAAGTTTGGACCTCCTATTCTAGTTCTTAAAGACTTTTGAAGTAAATGTTGCGTCACAACATCCTGTAGTACCAAGAAATCGTCAAGGAAAACAAAAAGGATTTTTTTCTGCAACGTTGCATTCAAGCCATTTATACTCTACAATCCGCATATATTTCTGAACTTTTTTCCTCTGGTTTCTGGATATGTATAACACCTGGTTGAAAAGGATCGTTTCTGAAAATTCGTAACAATACTTGTTTACCATGAGTCGTATCTCAAGATGGAAGCTGGTTATGACTACTTACAAACGACTGAAACTTTTAATTTAATATTTAATTTTCTATTCGAGTAGTAAAAGCATTATCTACAATAGTGATGAAGTCGATTTGTTCTAAATTCCTTCGGCTTTATGACGAAGAAGTCAAACAACATTTGACTGTTGAAACGCGTCATACGTGGCATATGCAAGAGGCATACACCCATAGACCAACAGATATTTAATTTTTACCCTCAGGATTACGCATCAAGGCTTTCATCTAAATGTTTTTTAGAATATTCCTTCTCCCCTTCTATAATTCAAAATGTTTGCATTGTCTGTGTTAGTGATTTAATGCAAACACAACGGCAACAGTACTTATAACAACAACAAAACGTCTGAGGAAACAAATAAAATCACTTGTGACTCACGTCTACTTGGTTAAAGATAAGGTCTACCGCTGATATGATTTATTACTTTTTGTATCTAACTGTAAAATATAACAAAGTAATTGAAAAACAATTAAAAACTATCTTGGCATTTGTCCTACAATAATTACATACACCCTATACTGCTAATTCTTAGTATTTAATTTCACTATTGCAATCGAAATGTCCGCATCAAAGGGAGCGACTCCACTCTGGCTGCCATGACAGTAAAAATAATCTCACACAAAAATCCCTACCGCATAAACTTTTTAAATTTTAATGCATTAAATATATCTTTCAATAAATTTAAGTTATGTAGCTCTTCAACTATACAGGGTGGTGCCAAATTCATGTTACAAACTTTAAGGGTAGATATAGGACATTGTAACAATCATTTATTGTATTGGAATATATGGGTGCAAGTGACGCGTTGAGGGCAAACAGGGGAATTAAAAGAAAGAGAAATGGAGTTACGGTTGGTTGCTTTGCCGGTAGGGGGCAGAAGATGTCTAGCCATCGTTCAACATGATGCATCTCAGTAAGGGAAGGCGCCATTCGCAATTGTGCTGATGAATACGATGAAGACGACGCATGCCAAAAATGCAAACATGCATTCCATGTACGGCCGTACAAATGGTAACGGCAGAGCTGTTCTACAAATGTATCTCGCGCAGTTTCCTGATCGACGAATGCCGGATCATCGGTTCATCGTCAATTTAGTGAAACACTTTCGTTCCTTGTCACCATACATGATTCTGGTCGACGAAGAGCTGTACTCAGTCCAAGCCTGGAAGATAGAATCTTGAAAGTTATGACTGATAGACCCGAGTCAAGTACAAGGGCTGTTGCTCATCACGTATTGTGAGTCATAAGACCGTTTGTAGAGTGTTAAACGAAAATCGTTTACACCTCTTGCATTTTCAGCGAGTACAAGCTTTGAATTCGACAGACTATCTTCTTCGACTGTCAATGGGTGGTACAGCATTGTGCGATGCAGCTGGACTTCGTAGCTCATGGGCTGAACAGCTATGAACAGTTATTGTAAACATTACACTTGTCAACAACGCTTTAAATGTAAACACTTTGTCTTTCCTTTCGTCTCTTATTTTTTGTGTTTGTGCCTCACTACGTCACTTGCACCCATACATTCCTATACAATTAATGATAGTTACAATGTCCTGTACCTACTCTTAAAGTGTGTTCCATGAATTCGGGACCATACTGTATACTTACCATTTAATTTAAATATCTTTGGCGAGTGAGTGTTTATTAACGTCGTGGTATAAAGTAATACGAGGGTATTGGCAACTGGCTCATAATTCTGAACCTTGGATTAGTGACGAAGACCACACGTGGGTACTCCCCTTTCTTTACGAGCTTCCACACTTCGCCAATGGGAGGACTTTGAGCTTCGACAGATTTAAAGAGCTTCATCCCTACAGGTCTTTAGCTGCTCTAGGCTCGAACTAATGACACATCGGCGATGAATCCGTGACCATGTATACTAGGCTACCGTGACCACTTGATGAAGATGAGTTGTATTCTTACTTAAGCAATAAGGATTCCTATAATTTACCCACATTCGCTTGTTTGATTAGGCTAGTACTTTTACTTAGCAGAATATTTTTTAGAACGTACCATAAAAGAAAGTAGAGAGAAAGGGAATGAAAGAGAAAAAGAAAAATTTTAAGAAATTAATATAAAAGAAATCCAACCACATTCTTTTGTTTCGATGTAGAAGAAAAAAAAAGAAGGAAAAAAACCCGGAAATTTTTTAACAGTTGACTCGTTAGAGAAAATAAAAGACAATCATAAGTGTATTTAATTTTATCAGATACTGCAGTCAAGGAAATGGCGATACAAATTTCTACAAGAGGAAGAAAAATGACAAACAATGGGTGTTGCCAAAGTGTAAATTAAAAAATCAAAGAAAATAAACATTAAAATTCCGATATAATTCAGTGCGAATGAAGATTTGATTGCTTTTTATTCCAGAAGAAATAATTTTAATTATACTGGGCATAACACGAAAATAAAAGCATATATTTAACACTGAAGAATGCTGAATTCTTAAATTTAATTTTACTCCTATGTATTTTTATTTTGAAGATGTTTAAATCAAAACGGTTAAAGGAAGGAATGCGAACAATGCTTATACATGGACTCATATCAGGTTTATAGACCTTAAAATGAGATTAAGTGCATATTATTTAACATTAGGTAATTGTTATGTTTGTTTCATTAAAAAAGCATTTTCTTGATTATGTTTCCAGTTTCAAAGTAATAACTCAAATTAAATATAAAATTAAAAATCTTATCGAGCTTGTTCCTAAGGAATTAAAATTGTTAGTATAAAGTAGAAAAGAGAAGATTCCATTATATCACACATTTCACATTTATGAAATGAATCCATAAATGAAAGAAACGCAAAATTTTTTTTATAAAGTTTTATTAAATTTTAGAATTTAATAAATCATTAAATAATTGATTCTCAAACTAAATGAAAAACTTAAATTAAAAGAAATAAAGTTTAACATCCCAGAATTTTAGATTAATTTTGACTTTAAGATATCCGACATCATTCGGTACCGTGATTTTGCAAAAGCGTACAAAAGAATATTATTTTTAATATTTAGTGTAAATTTGATTAGAATACATGTATAAAATTATTTTAAGAATATTATTACAATAAAAAATTATCAAAATTCAATATTTTGGCACAAAAAAAATGAACTTAGAACTTTCTATAGTTAAAACATTCTTCTTTTATGAAAAAGGGTTCTATCAAAATAATATTTTGCTGAAAAATAGCTATGGCTTCTCCAAAAAGACTGAACCTGGATTTTTTAAAAATTCACATTATATTTTTACAATTAGTACCAATTGAAATAATTATCGATGTTTATTTGTCAAAATTTCTCCCTCCTGCTGTATTAAAATATGGATAAATCCGCTTCTAAAAGTTATCAATTTCAAAAATCCTAATCCAAGCTCTGTATAGAAATCTGAGCTATATATAGGCAAAATATTCGTATTATAGAAGCATTTTCCATATAAGGAGATTTTTTTGAAAATAGGTAATTCTATGTTCATTTTTTGCCAAAATATTCATTTAAATAATTTTTTACTGTAATATTATTTTTAAAACAATTTTATACGTATATTGTAATCTAAGAGACACTAAATATTATAAAATTGCACATTTTTGAAAAATCTCGGTTCCGAACGTAGTCGGATACTTTTAAGAAAATAAAATTTTCACTTTAATTAATTATAATATATTATTTATAATATATTAATATATTAATTCTTTGTTTTACACAATATTCACCAGTACCGTAATTCAGAAATGTTGTTGAAAACTAATGTCATTAATTGCGATTTTTTATTTGTCGGATCGTAATTTTAAATTGGAATATTTTCTGAGCTATTTTGGAGGGGATTGCATAAAATGTTTAGTTGTAAAGTTTTAAGACATAAGAAACCAATTGTACAGAACTCTTGGTCAAAAATCATAGTTTAATTGTTTTGAAGATTGTATTCAATCATTTATATTTTTCAATTTATAATAGTTCGGTAGTCTAATATATTTATAATTAATAAAAAAATTGTCTATAATTTAATACGAAAAGCTTTGGTAAATGTCGCGCAGAAAAATTTTACTATTCAATATTTCAGAACACTCATCAGGAACTCAATTTTTAAACCCTCATAACTAAGTAACTCATATAAGCAGACTTTTTCGAAATTTCAGCATATACTCATTTTAAAATGTGAAATCAGAAACAAGAAAGAAAAAAATTTGATTCCCCAATGAAAAAATTTTGTTTAAGATATTGATAAACTCTGTTATTTAGGTTCATTAATCGATTACTGCCAAAATTTATCTTCAATTGAGCTATTTATATAGATAAAGATTTTGTCCAGTTGCATCAGGAATTCAGAAAATTACTGTCACCATTGTTTTGTACGTCCGTGAATCTTTATAAAAATATTCTGATTTTTTTAAAAATATTGTTTATGTTTATTTGAGTAAAGTTATGTGAATTTGACTAGATTTAATGAACAAAAGGTTCGCGTATTAAAGAAATTTTAGAAAATTCTGACCATGTAAGATTTCTTATTATCCAGTGACTTATACCCCGTGGCATTGCAAATTGACATGTCAAATAATGTTTCCCTAATCTATTTATAATATGCGCACAAAAGATTTTCTAATTTTTTTAAATCTTATTAAAAATATAAGTATGATAAATTTAGTTACTTTTATATTAAAAAGTACTTATTGAAACATCCTTGATATATAAGCTATAAAGAGTAAACTATAATAGTGGCTTAAAACAAGGAATCTACATATAGTTCAATCAAGGCAACGTTTGCTGGACCCAAAAACTTCAAAGAAAGTAAAAACGAAGAACAGAAACTTAAAGATAGTATTCCAGCGTTTTAAGTAAAAAAAACTGAAATAATTACATTGAAAATATATTTAATTTAATCTAATCTATGGGTTTTTAAAACAAAATTTGATGTTAGAAATCTAGCATAATAATTTTATTATAAATTTGACTTAATTTAATATTTGTATTAATGTTCTGTCAAAAACATAATTTTATTCTAATGTTTTGAATAAAATGACAATTTTTACTTATAATGCCATTTTGTTTTCTGAAAATTACGTACATAAGGCCAAATGATTTTTTCTTCATATTTAATATTTAATGACAGAAATACTTCACCAATTTAAAATTCAGATTTTTTTTTTTTTACCAGCTTTCCCTTTTACATTTGAACTCCGTGTTCTTATGGAATGCAGTAACATCGGTGGGCCTATAATTAAATTTACTCCTGATATTAAAAATTTATGATTAAGAATTAAAACTTTATTTCAGCTCTACACTGGGATAAAAGCATCCAAAACGTACACTAGTCCAAATTTGTTTTATCTAATATTATTTTGATAATATTTATCATAACTTGGAGAAATACGAAGAAAAGAATAATGTTATTAAGTTGACAGGTAATGTTAGAGATATTAAATATCAAATGAAACAAAGCGATTTTTCAAACCCTATGGTTTTATATTAATTCTTTTCCTTTTTTTAATATTACAATTACAGACGATACCACAGAAAGAGATGCAAAAATTTGTGTGTGTGTGTGCATTGTCAAACAATTTCGCAAATACTACCCTAAACAGCATAGAAGTTGAGATGTAACATAATACCAAATGATAGTGCTGAAGTTGCATTATGAACAATGTTATGAAACAATGTCAATAATTTTGAATTATCTTAATTTCAGATTGATGATGAAAAATGATAGGCAATTTGCAACACTGGAACGATATTCGCATGTTTTTTAATTCAGTAAACAATACCGAGTACCAAAGCTTCATGAATAAATTGTGCATAGTTTTTGTTCGAGTTTTTTCCCATGTTATTTTTAAGATGTTAAATATACACATATGATTTATTTCCATTGTCTCATTTTCATGATTAAGGTCAATTCTTTAAGAAAGAAAAAATATAAAATTTGAACTTTTATTGCTATTTCTTGCTTTTTATATAGGAGTCTCAATTAGAACAAACAAGTTCTCCAAGTGCGTACACGTTTTCCATAAGTTCCAAAAGTACATATTCATTGCACGTTCTGTCCAGCTATTTTCCATAAAGTGCCCTAAGGATTCTTCTTTTTTCCCCTGCCTCTTCGCCGACAGATGGTATGATGCATAGTTTAGCTTCCCGCCAGATTTTTATCGATATTTTCGTGAATCGCATAGAAGATTTCATTGAGAAAAAGCAATATCTGTCTCCGTCCTTGAAAAAAGAAAGACACCGGTATTCAAATGACAGTTTTCAAATACTTGTCCATGACACTAATTCCATGAGGGGCTCATCAATAATTTATAATTAATAGCAGAATCCCACTTCCAGTTAAGGTCGTTGGTTCAGAGAAGATGGTCGTAAGTGGAGCAAGTTGGGAAAATAACAGAGTAATTAGTTTTCAGGGAGGTTTTTATTTCGCCTTAAGGTTACATCGAGGTTAAGCCGGTGCGGCATCAACAATTGGTTTCTAATTAATTGTTTGAGGACACTAGACAATTAGGAAGGACCTCAAGCAGCTGAAGGAAATTAATCATTATTGCTTTCTATTCGTATAAAAAGTATCTAGTTAAATTTTAATTAGAGTGGCTTATTTTTCAATTGTGATGCAATATTTTTTCTTTCTTTCAAATGGGGTTGCGGATTGGCAATTACTATTGCAGACCTAGTACATTCCGCGAGAGATAGTTTCTCTTTTTAGTGTGGCACCATCTAGGGGGATACCAATTACTTTAATTCCCAGTTTTCTCCCAGAGGGAGGCACCTGAGATCTGACGATGCAAAAATGTACTATGAATTTAGTTTTGCCAGAGCACCCAAGCCAAACTGGCATTCTAGGAATCTTTAACATGCCGCATAATCACACGATATGAACGCTGCCGATTTTTTGTGTTTTGAAATGCCAGCGACTTAGACCGGGGTCGAACCCGCAAAATTAAGCGTACAGGGCCAGCGCTTGACCAACAACGCCACCCAGCGGGCAGTAATTATTAATTTGTAGATATAGTAATTGGTAGGCCAATATTAATTTGTAGATATCTTAACTAGGCTCTTCACATCTAAGTTGTTAAGTTTATTTGATAAACTACATAGTTTCAATAGTCAACGGAAAATTTAGAAGTTTTTAACTGTTCGGACCATTTTTTACAGTGAAAGTTTTCGTTCAAGATCTCAAAGATTATCAACACAATAATATATAGGAGAAAAGCGACTTATTCATTCACAAGATCTCTGCTGAACTATTAAATCTACAGACTTGAAATTTAGAAATTATGTTTCTTTTGTTAAGAAGAGATCCGCTAAGAACCAGTTTTGTGGTAATCCACTCCCTAAGAGACAACGAGGGGGTTATCGAAAAAAATTCACATTTGAATAATAAGGCTCTTGCAGACTTGAAACTTCGCAAATATGTTTCTTTTGTAGAGTAGAGATACGCTAAAAATGGGTTTTGTGAAAATTCTATCTCCAAAAGAGTTAGCGGGAATGTTACCGTAACCTTATAGATAAAAATTTCATATATTTTTGAACTTACAAACTTGAAATTTGGCAAACAAGTTCTTCTGCTGGGTAGAGATCCACTAAGAACAGGGTTTATGTAAATCGACTTCCAAGGGGGTTGCTGAAGGGTTCATTATATATAAAAATTTCCTGTTTTTGAACTATTAGATATAGACTTGAAACTTGGTAAAAAAACATGTCTCTGCTGTTGAATATAAAAATCCGCTAAGAAAGGGTTTAGCGTAAATTTACTTCTTGGAGTGTTGCAGGATTTTTATATCAGAAAAGAATCCCCTTACTGAGCTATTAAACTCTCATACTTGAAAGCTGGTAAGCATCTTACTTTTGTTGAGTACAGATCCACTACAACTGGAGTTTCAGGAAATCGACTGTGAAAGTAGTCGGCTACGTGGGCGTGGATGATAAATATACTTCCGTTTTAGAATATCAAATCTTGTCCTTTTAAATTAAGAGGTGAGGGCTGTAAGAATATATTTCTATATGCAATCGAAAGCTTAATACTAGGACTTAGATGACAATGAGGTAAAAAAATGTTTTATGTTACAGATTATCATTATTTTGTAATAATTACATATTTATAATATTTCTTCCTTTCCCTAAGGTACAGTAGTATAAGCAAATTACAGGTCAAAGTTATCATTTTCATTCAGATATTTTTATAAATCAATTTAATTCTATGTTTATACAATTTTTTTGAAATTTAAAGTTTTTTCTCTAGAAATGTTTTAAAAAAAGTTTCAAAGGTAATAATATAAATATTAATAAATAGTTATTTATTTTAATTTTAAATACTATCAACATAACAATTCTCTATTTTATTTTGCTTAATACATATTTTATGTGAACTGTAGAGCAATAGAAACTAATATTTTTAATCAATTGTACCTTTCCTATCAATGCAAAGCTTATGCTTATAATTATGTGGTGAAGTTAATTATTACTTTCGCTACATGAGGTCAATGAATCCATAAGATCACGATTAACTGCCTTATTTCATTCCGACAGACCGTAATTCGGATTCATATCTTTCTATACTATTTTATTATTATTGGTTATGCTATCTAATAATTACTGTACATAATGCGAAAATACGTAATGTGAATACATGAACTCCATGTTACATACTGTAACATGTATTCACCAGGCAAAATACGCAGCATAAATACATTTCGCATCACTTCCAGAGGCTTTGGGACTCTAACAATATAGTTGTTTTTTGTGTACTGTTCATATTTATTTCCTTTTGTTGTTGTATTAGCGGAGGGTAATTAGCAGAGAAGGTATATTAGGTTGTGCAAAGGTTATAAAAAATTGAATTCATAATACTACGTCTTGCAGAAATACGTAATGTAAAGACATGTTACATCGTTTCCAGGAACTTTTGGACTCTTAACATTGTAGTTTCTTTGTGTGTGTGTGTGTGTGTGTGTGTGTGTTCTGTTTATATTTATTTTTTGTGGTCATACTTGGGGATGGTAATCAATTGAGAATGCACATTAGGTTGTACAAGGATTTTTAAAAAATACAATTATTAAACCTTTTTAAAAAATTTTAAGTGGAATTTATGTTGTTGTTGTTATTCCTCCCACCTTATCGGCAGTAACATCAGATCAAGACCCAAGAAATTCATCGTGGCAAAGAGCTAGTTTTACGTCTGCCGTTAACCGTAGCTTTCAGTACCATACAGGTGACAGAACAATTTGGCACGGTTCCTCTCCAGTTTTGAGTTAAAACACCCTGAGTTGGTCAGGGGCCACCCATTTCCCTTCCCCCAACCTCACGAGAAGACTTGCGGAATGGCCCCAATGTCACACACAGGACTACACATTTACAAACAAATGCCTTCTTCGGGATTCAAACCCAAGCCCTACGACGCAGCAGTCAGCGTCACTAATCACTATACCGGAGGGGCGTCTTGTAGGTTATAGACAGCAACATAAAGTACCTGTTGAATGAATGAATGATTAACGTCGCACTGTTCAGCAACACGAGAGCTTTTGGCAACGAACCTCGTAGTTTTGAACCACGGCCAAGAGATGAGGGCGACACCTGAGCTGGCACCCCCTCTCCTAAATACCACACCACATCAACAGGAGGGCGTTTGAGTTCTCAACAGGTTTAACGTGCATCGCTCCCCTACACGCTGGGTCTTCAGTGCTACTGGGTTCGAACTCATGACACGCCAGTCACAAGTCCGTTACCTTGACCACTAGGCTACTGCGGCCTCAGAATACCTGTGGAAAGTATACTGTTGTGTAACTTTGAATAAGAATAACTTTTTACTGCCAGCATTTTGCAAGTAAACCATTGTGATTGAAAAGGGGGGGGGGAGTAATATCGAAGTTTCTAAAAGTCGCTTTTAAAATTTAAATTTCAGGTGTTGATTCATTATACATACATAATCTAAAATCTTTTAAATGCATATTTCCAATATAATAAATATGAATGCCTAAAATGTGACATCCATTTGCACTTTCTTTGTATAAACTAGTGCACTTATATTCGATTTGCGTGTGAAAATCTCCTAACTAGATTATCCACACTCTGTGGGTTAAAAAAGAACATTTCAGGAAGCATCCAAGTGAAATGGTTACACACGCAGACATCTAAATAAAATAACTCTTAAATAAATTACGTGACGTGACACAGTCGAATTCTGAGTTTGTGTCACCCGCGCTTGCGATTCTTTGTTTAATTTTTCTTTTCTTTTTACTGAAGTATTTTATACTAAGCGACAGATACATAAACAGTTTTTTCTCTGCATATATTATCCTTCATACACTCTTTGCCTCAATTTCTTTACCAGAAACAGAACCATATTTCTGATTATTGGAACGTTTCTTTGTAACCGGAATTAAAATATAAATCGTGAAGTATCAATTACCACATGATATGTATGAATAAAAGCATTACGTTAACGATAGTGTTATATTTTCATTAAGTAATATATACTGTAATGGTTTGATTTAAACAATATTGCATCGTATCAAACATATGTAGAAAAAATTTCAAATCTTAGAGCTAAATTTGAAAGAAGATTTAAAGATTTTAACTCTTTGGAAGCAAAATTTTTTTTTCTTTCAATTTTCAATAAATATAGATTCAGTACCCAACCATATGTAAATGTAGGTGATCGAGATTCGGTGCAACTTAAATTTGAAGGCAAAATTTATTGAAGTAGGAGTGCCTGAATTTTACCAGCCTGGCTTGAAAATACTCAAGAATTCGCATATGAAATTATCTCTCTTATCGGTGCGAACAGTTATTTTCAGTTATGGAAGGAAATAAGAGTCTCCGGTTAGACATATAGTATTAATGATGCACACTTTGGGTCAGTTTTGAAAGTAATCACTGCGAACAAATTTTTTCCTGAAATAGGAAAGATAGTAGCAGAGAAAAGATGTCAAGTGCCATTACATAAACATTAAATCATTAATAACTGGCTAATTAATTAAATTAAATTAATTACCGGTTTTTGGCGGCAATTTAGATTTATCTCCATTGTTGTAACAATGTAACTGCTAAAACAATGACAAAAGTTGGCGTCGAGAACCCTTTTTTTAGCCAAACTAGCGAAACCGGGTGTGCATTGTTAATACAATGCAGACAAATCATGCTCTTTTTTCAATTCCTACTATTAGTTCTCTCTCTTCCTATTTATGTATATATAATTACTTTCTATTCATCAATTCAAAGTAGGAATTGACTTTATTTTTTTATATTACTTGTTTTTTAATACACGCTTGTATTATTCGAAATAAACCTACGTTTCTATAAATATTTTTGTTGATGCCTGCCTAAAGTTAAATCTTATTTGTTTGACCCAAATTAGCCTTTGAGTTTGACACCCCTTCTGTAAGATATACCTCTTCCTTCAAAAGAAATGTTAGATAACCAGGACATTGAAAAAAAATCTCAGTGTGCAATGAAATAAGTTTATTCAGTGAAACTCACAAAATAGATTCAAATACAAACATGGCTTCCAATTTGATGATCTTTAGAGTATCGTGAATCTGGGAGTACGTTACAGTAAATAATTTTTAACTTCATTAATGTGTCATATTTTTACTTATATGTTTGCCGGTAATTACCTACTTAGATATTTTCTTTCCGTAAGAGATATGGAAAAATAAGAAAATTATTTTCAGAATTTAATTACGTGTGCTCGTTTTTAATAGGTAAATCTTTGGTTATATCTTGGATAAACAGCCAATTACCGTCAATTTACGGCTTTTAAATAAAAAAGGATTCCGTAGAAAAAGAATTTTTACTTTCATTTGTTTGATCCATTTAAGGAATATTATTATTTTTACTATCCACTAGAATCCTCACTAAAAGAATATTTATTTAAAAAAATCTAAAATATAGACTAATATATCTAAAATTAATGTGAATGATAATTATATATGAACAGTTAAACAAAAAATCAGAATTGTTAGGAAAGGCATTAGACTTTTACTGCTTCTACTGCATGTTAAACCTTCAGTAGCATTTTCATTTTGACTACTAATTAGGACCCTATTAGTTAGAAGTATATTGATTTCTCGTTTAATGTATTCTTCTAATGGCCATTTTGGATTCGTGAGTGTAATGTTAATCCTATGGAAATTTTGTTTTACTCCTCAAGCCTAGGCTAGTGAATCCTTTGAATGCAATCAAGTACATCCAAAGGAGCAAAAAATAATTAAAATATTTCTGGAATTATGTTTTTCTTCTTTTATATATTTGAAAGGTTTTTCAATATTTATTGAAGATCTGAAAATTTACAAGCAATTCATTAATCTCTCAAGTAGTCAATTTTTTTGCCCAAAATGTTCCAAAAAATGGCACAAATTTCATAGCATATAAGTAAGTATAATACAACACAAAATACAAAAATAGAAGAATTTTATTCTAATTTTCAATTTTAAAGTTTTTACGCTATTTATTATATTATAATTGTGAAACATAAAAAACTTCAAATGTTTGCTTTTTATAAGTACACTCTGCATGCTAAGAAGAATGTTTCATATATCTTAAAAGAGTTAATCTCGTATTTACAAAAAAAAAAAAAAAAAAAAAAAAAAATTCGTGTTCGTACCTCTTTCTCAAACGGTTGAAGATTTTGCATATGCGTCCATATATATCTATCTACACGCACAATTTGAAGCATGGTGTAATATTAAGTCTTGCATTGCAATAGGGATAGAAATAATAACGCCTTTTTTGAATTATCTTTCCATTTTCATTTTTTTCTAGCAACAAATGGTCCATTGCCTTACCAATCCCCGTTCTTTATCGAATATTTTCAATAATCTAAATTCCTGGCTTCAATGAAAACTTTCCGCCTTCACTCCAGAAAGAAAATCCTGGTTGAGAAGTATTTCAGTACCATGGACAAACTACGTCTCTTAGAAACATTAGTTCTGATAATCTCACTATAAGAATTAAAAATATGTGCAAATCTAAGATAGAAAGAAGAAAATATCAGAGCCCGTACAGTATACGGGCAAACCAGTTATATCCAGCTTTTGGTAGCCCATACATCGTACTGTTAAGGGGTTAATATAGACATAATAATATTTTCAGAAATCAAATGAAGCATGTAATCCTAGACTTTATTCTATTTTGTTCCCTTGGATTCAAACCGATGCATTAATAATGATAAATGGTATATTTGAATTGAAAAGAACCCGATGTAGGTCATTTTAAACCTCAAAAATATTCGCCATCTTTGATTAACAGCCTCGCAATTTAGTTTTTTTATATTTTAGTTTTTGAGTGCTAAAATACATTGTTTTATTAATAATATTCATTTATTTGATTTTCTAGAAATAAATTATTTGTGGAAAAATACATATTAGGATGGATCAAAATTTTATTTCATAATTTCAACGGTAACTATACCAGTAACGGTATAGGTATTCTCTAGTATATAGATGAAGGGAGAAATAAAATAAAAACTTAACTTCTATGTTAAATACTGCCACAAGGGTAATGAAGTTTAAATATTTTTTTCATGGTAAAAATTTAAAATTAATTTTTATTTAAAAAACAGTTATTTTATTACTTTTTAATATTTATTGCGATTAGAGGACACCTACTAAATAGTTACAAGAAGAAAAAATATCAGGTAGGTTTAACAGCTTCTTTAGTGGTGGTGGTATTACATTTTTAAAAAACTTACTATATAAACGACAGTGAACAAAATAGCAGAAGACGGAAAAAAGCTTGAATCGGACTAATTCGATGGTGCGGGAAAAAGAGAGCTGGGGTTATATGAAATGTTGCATTGTACATTGTACTTCTCAGTACTCGTTTATCAATAATAATCGTTTTTATTTTTTTCACGCTCTTTTATTAACTTAGCTTGTACGTAGCGGAATCCTTGAACTTAATTTTTACCCACTTTAAAAGATCAGATTAATTCGAAATTTTGTTCACACTTGTCAAGGACCGGTATGACAATACAATAAATTAATAATTTTGTTTTATTTCCCTGATTAGGATCATTAGGATTAACTATTTTCCCTTTCAGATCCCATCCCGCATCTGGCGACTAATTCCAGATCCCATTTCCAGATTTCGCGACTAAAAGATTTAGTTACAACTAATTCGATTACCTATAAAAGCGTGTTTTTTAGTTTTTTTAAACTATTATTTATTTATTTTATTTTGATTCCGGAAAATTAATTTTTTATTCTGGGTCAAAAATCATCTACCAAAATTAAATATTTTTCCATATTTTGTCGAAAATTCAACCTGTTTGAAGCAAATATTAAATTTTGAAATAACTTTCTTTTATATATATAATTATTCTTCTGATCTCTATACCATAGAGCATCTTTTCAGCGTAAGTAGGTTCGATAAATAACAATTTTTTCACCATAAAACAGCGCTATCCAGCTTGATACATACACATAAATCAAAGTTGACAAAAATTAGTCGAATAACAAAAATATTTTAAACTTTAAAGTATTTATCCAGAAAAAAAACGAAGTGAAGTGATAAATCCTCGAAAATTACTTATAAGCATCAATGCAGAGTAATTTTATTGTAATGAAGCACAATAGGAGGCCCAAAAACTGTTCCCAGAAAAATCAAAGTAAAGATCATGAAACAGGTAGACTAAACTTCGTCTTTTTCTGTTGTTTCAATTGTTTTCTAAAATTCACCTGTTCCAGTTCAGCTCTTCCAAACGTTTATCGTCTCCATTTTCATTTTTGGTTACTGTTTGTCTGAGTAAGCATCTGCACTATTTTTAATGTTTGAAAGTACAGAAACAAACACGATCGCGTGTTAGCCTACTTATCATTATTTTTCTTTTCTTTAATTTACTTGTAAATAATTTTCTTATTCATGACTCTTTAAGAAAATTATTTTGTTTTCTCTTCGTTCAATAAAATGAATATCAATATGCTACACGATTACGTAATGAAGAAATTAAATTCAGCACCAAGCAATAAGATTGGGTGAAAAGTTAAATACAAATATTTCTTACAATTATATATAATACCCTAAATGAATATCAAGCGGAATATTTATTAGATAATTAAATAATTTGTGGAGTATGTAATGCATATCACACGTTATTTATTTTAGTATAAATACTTGATATTATAAATATGTATTCGCAATTATTTATATCAATTCGGTAAGTATCAAACTAACATTCGAACTTCTTAATTTTGTCTTCTAAGAACCTATATTCAATAATCAAACGTATGTGGTGCCATCAAAACCTACAGTGTAAAGTGGTTGGGGTATGTTAACTCCTAGGCGATCAAATTTCTGCCCCCAAAATGTTACAAAAAAGTGAACATTTTTATTGCATATATTTAAATGTTATACTTAACAGAATACGAAAATGGAAGAGTTTGATTTTAAATCTCAATTTTAAAGTTTTCACACTAGTTTTTTATTTTATAATTGTTGAATACACAAAAACTCCTAAATGTTTGCTTTTTGTAAGTACACTCTGCATACTATGAAGAATGCTTTATATAATATATATCTTAAATAATTTCTCTCATATTTACAAAAAAATTCATGTTCGTAATTCTTTTGCAAGCGGTTTAGGATTTTGTATGTGTGTGTGCATGTATATATGCTTATATACACAATTTGTAGCATGGTGTAAGTCTTACATTGCAATAGAGACAGAGATAATATTGGCTTTTTTGGATTATCTTTCCATTTTCATTTCTTCTTAAGCAACAAATTGCACAATGCCTTGCCAATCCCTGTTCTTTGTTGAATATTTTAAAAAATGTAAATTCCTACCTTCAATGAAAATCCCGGACGAGAAGTATTTCAGTACAATGGTCTGCATCTCTTAAAAACACTAACACTAATAATATTACTATAAGAATTAAAAATATGTCAAAATAAAAGATATACTGCTGTTTGTAAAAAAATGCAACAACATGAAGGAATCATCAGAATTAAATGAAATTTAATGCAAAAACGACGTATTAGTACAAATAAATGACGAACTTTTCAAAGCAAAATTAATATTATGTATCCGAAATCAGTATTTGGTGTAGCCGCCACTCGCTGCAATAAGTGCTGCTCTACGACGTGGCATGGAGTCAAATAGATTTTGAATATCTGCTTGTGGAAGAGAATTCCATATTGCTTGTATACGCAGCAATAGTTCGTCTTTTGAAGCTGCAGGACGCGGATCACGAGCGAGACGCCGACCAACCAAATCTCACACGTACTCAGTGGGAGACATATCCGGCGAATAAGCAGGCCAAGGAAAAGGTTGCATGTGTTGGGCTGAACAGAAGTCTCGAGCAGTCTTTGCAACATATGGGGCGTGCATTATCCTGTTGAAAGAAAGCTCCAGGGATGCCTCGAAGGAAGGGGAACGACTTCGGGCTGTAGTACTTCACGAACGTTCCTATTGCTATTGAGATTACCCTCAATTCGTAGCAAATTGAATCGTCCATGATACGAAATCGCACTTCCAAACCATAACTCCGGGTGTTAGGCCACTTTGTCGTTCAATAACGCACTATAGAAGGCAACGTTCACAGGCATAGCGTCTTACACGAATGCGGGCATCATGGTCCCACAAATAGAAGCGTGGTTCATCTGAATAGATAATTTGGTGCCAATCAGCTTGTCAGGTTCTGTGCTCATAAGCCCGTTGCAGATGCAGCCATCGATGGTTTGCCGTGAGGGGTATCCTGTATAAAGGCACCCTTGCACGCAATCCACGGTGCAGCAGACGTCGACGAATTGACGAAGCGGATATTAGTATACCTGTAGCGGTAGACCAACGTGCTGCCAACTGCATGGAGGAAGTTGTTCTTTTCTTCACCGCTATGCGGAGCAGGGTTCGATTGTCGCACGCTGACGTCACCTTCCGTCGTCCACTGCCTGTTTTTCGAGTTGTCCGGTGCTCGTTGGTCCACTGCTTCCAAACTCGAATCACTGGAGAACTGTCCCGGTGCAAACGAGCTCCTATTGCGCGATAGGAAAATCCTTCTTCTAAATCGCCGATAATCTTCCCTATTCAAACTCCGCAAGTTGTTGGAATTTTTCCTTATTTCGTGGTGGAGGCATACTTAGGTCTCACAAAACGTTCACCACTTACAAATAATCATTAACTATTTTCAACGTCCCCCTACAGCCCTCTATTTATACGGTTTCAGCATCAGTTCAGAGGGGGCTGCGCATGCCATGCATGCGCGGTGGCTCTGAAACTTTACCATTTTACGTAACATCCTAAAATTGTTATTTGCTGCCAAGTTCATTTAATTCTGATGATTCCTTCACGTTGTTGGATTTTTTACAAACAGCAAGGTAGGAAGAAGAAAATATCAGTGCCATTACATCGTATGGACAAATCGGTTGTGGCCAGCTTTCGTTATCCCGTAAGGGCAAACCAGTTAAGGGGTTAAGCCTGTCGATGCTCCAAATCTCCACGTTGGTATGTTGTAGAAGTTTGGAGAGTGCGGTGCTATATATACACTGGTGTGCAAAAAATTAAGGACGAAGTCGAAAAATTAGCATATCAGCTGAAGAAAGAGGCAGAGCGGACAGAAAGACCAATCAGGAGATTAAGTGAGGTGATGTACGGTAGCACATACGCAGATATGCAGGTAGACGTAATGGGGGAGTGTCTGAGTAGTAAAGCATGTTGTCGGTGTAAGATTAGTATTTCTGGCAAAGAGATTGCACACCGTATAGCAGTTAAAATCACACCGAGTTGCTGCCTCAGCGAGAAAACGGCGAATCATCAATCTGTTAGACGACATCTGGATGCTTTTACCCGAGGTCGAATCATTAGAAAGTTGGAGGAAGGTCGCAGTGTGACAAGTGTGGCTGCAGTTCGGAATTGCTCACAGCATCATTTCACGACTTTGGAGACAATTTCAAACTACAGGAACAGCTATCCGGGGGTTCAGTAGTGGTCGTCCACAAGGAACCACACCCGCAGATGACCGGTATATTGCCTTACAGGCCAGAAGAAACAGGCGGCAGACAGTGGGAGAAATCGCTAGACACACGACACAGGCGACTAGACGACCGATATCGCGTTTTTACCGTGGCCAGAAGACTGCACGGTGGTGGTCTGTTTGCGCGAACGCCCTGTACGGTGTGTACCTCTAATGCCTGCCCATCGGAGAAGGCGTTCTCTGTGGTGCCGGGAACACCGGAATTAGACAGACAATGAATGGGGACGAGTACTCTTTACAGATGAGAGCAGATTCAGTCTGAGTAGCGATTCTCATTGCATATTCATCTGGAGAGAGCGGGGAAGCCGCAATCATCCCTCGAACATCATTGAAAGAGACAGGTATGGAGGTGGCGGTGTTCTCGTTTGGTGAGGCATCATGCTTGGGAGTCGTACAGACCTTCACATCTTCGACGCAGGTTCAGTCAACGGGACCCGTTATTGTAACGAGATTCTTCTTCCATATGTGCGTCTTTTTAGAGGCGCTATGGGTCCGCAGTTCCTTTTCATGGACGACAATGCACCATGTCATCGCACAGTAGCTGTCGAACAGCTCTTAGAGAGTGAGGATATTGAATGTATGGATTGGCCGGCACGATCTCCGGATCTCAATCCCATCGAGCATGTATGGGATTTTCTAGGCAGACGCTTGGCAGCTCGTACCTTACCACCAGTAACGATTCCGGAGCTTCGGTTGGCGCTGCAAGACGAATGGGCAGCAATGCCTCAACAACTCATTGACACCCTCATTCTCAGCATGGGCAGAGGCTGTGAAACCTGCCTAGCAGTCAGGGGAGATCATATCCCCTACTAAAGACCGGATATTTCTTGCTGGACACCCATCACAAGGATGTTTTGGCCTTCAGTCGCATTGCGCTCCATGCTACTTTTTCAATAAAGCTTCTTTTTATCCCTCTGATTTCTTTTTTAGTAAGTGTTGCTTACATTACTCATGTCCTTACGTATTGGGGATCTTACGGTATTAAATGTGTTGATTTGGAATGCTTTTGTACAAAGTTATATGAAAAAACTGTCTCGTCCTTAATTTTTGCACACCAGTGTGTATATATATATAGAGAGAGAGAGATGGCGTTTTCATCACTAGGCTGTGGTTCAGAATTATTAGGTATGTCTTTAATATATCTCGGGTGGCTACAGAATGCAATGTTAATAAAAATTAAATCAAGTGAATAACTGATGGATCGATTGATTTTTTTAACATCGTTCTTTCAAGTTGCACGAGAGTTACTGGAAAAAATGCATGTGAATTATATGCTTAAATAGCTAGAAATATTAAAACACTTTTATCAAATTATCAGTTCTCTACCTTTTATATATAAAATCTGTCACTTTTAACTTTAAATTAAAAATTCTTTTTATAAGTACATTAGGATCTACCGCCTGTTATGTTCTTCCATCTTAATTATCTCTTTGAATTAATCTTATCTCTCTAAGAATCATCTTATTATCTCTTAATTATCTCTCTCTTATCTATTCGGAATAAAGATAAATAAAATTTATAAAATTAAATTAAAAACATTAAGAACATTTAAATATAAGCAATAGTGTTTACGTTTTGCATATATTTAACTGTGCGCTCCTATTGTAGAAGCAGTTAATTTTATTTCGAAGAATAATGAGTAATTAAATTTTTTTTAAACTAAGTAACACATAAAGTCTTAAAATACAATATATTGCTAAAATTTGCTCTATAAACTTATTTTATAGCTAACGTTTTTCAGAGTTGGTTTCAAAAATATTTTTTAAATGTTAAAAATTTTCCTTTCATTGTAACAGAGTTAAGTTATGCGAGTGGATACTTGTTTTCCTTTCGTTAACTTCTATTCCTTATTCCGTACATTTTTGTGTGCTCTCTTAGTTTCCGTTATCGTCACTTGACGGTGGTACAAAATTACGAAGTGCGTCATCAATAACTCTAATGTCACTTCAAAGTGTGACGTTAATAAATAATCAATCAATCAAAGCGACGTTGATAAAACAATCAATCAAAGAGTCTCAATCCAGATATTTTAAAATAGATCGATATTTAAAACTTTTATATACTAGCATTTAATGACAAAGTTTTGTTGAATATGCTTTACGCGTATATATATTTATGGTAATAATTTTATTTTTAAGTATAGTTATACATTGTAGAGTCTACACTACAGTAAGAATATTGAATTTAGTACACTTAACTAAGATTATTTTTAGTATTTAATTAAATTTATTAAGTTAATAATTATTTTAGTACAAATAACTCTATACTTATTGCTACTCTACAATTTGGCCAGTGATATCACAGCTTTGAATCTGTAATTGAATATAGAATAGTCTAATAGCTTGCGTATTTCTCACTGATTCAACGGTATCTTAGCATTTTTAAATACTTTAGGTAAGATACCTTTTCTTTGTAATGGATTTAAAACTTCTATCCATTGTTTTTAATAGCGTTTTGATCAGTATTATAAACAGAAAAGGGGAAAGTTGGCTTGCTACAAAACTGGTTAAACTCTAGTTTTATATAAATTATTAAAAGCTGTCCTAGAAAAGTTTCCATTATTTAATTTATTCCCGCATCTTTAGTGTTTGAATCTTTTTTCTATCTCTCTAGTAAAGATTTTTAAAACTACATATATAGAGATAGATAGATTATAAAATCTGCTTAAATAGAAATATATGTTAACTAAATAAGAATTGTCATTTAAAGCTATTAAATCCACTTTTGATTTGCTGTCAAAATAAATCCCAATAACTGCGAAATAAAGACATTATTCATATCTAAATAGCAATGGTTTGTGTTAATACATCTTCTCATCTGATAAGAATCAATATTTAAATCAGATGATGAAGGCCTTCCCCTTATTTTGCCATGCATCGAAGTCAAGGATGGGTATTCCGCAGACATTACACGATTTGCCCTTTTCCCAAAAGGCTTTATGCAAATGACGTTCAAGCTTCGCAATTCAATTACAGTTCCCGTTTCTTACCAGGTGAAATTAAGAAATACATGAATTCCGTGACATCTCAACTCATTTGATTGGTTCTACACATATATCAGGCCATTTCATTTCTAATTATTATAATTATTTGGTACATTAACTTAAATGCACTCACGATGTAAAATATTTAAACTATGCTTCACTTTAATTAGTATATAAAGGTCGTCAGTTGTGCAAACTGTTTGATTTTAAATAGCATTTTATTGAATGGTCATTACAAATTAGTGCGGGCACACTCCTGTATACATTGTGAGGGAGGGAGATTTTTCCTTAACATTTTGTAATGTCTTTTATATAAACTTTAATAAAAACTACAGGCCTTTAATTCACTTTTACAATGCAAGAATCCATGATGCGTATTATATAATAGGTGTCAATGGCTTGAAGTCAAGATTTCCTTCAATTTTGTTTCATTATCAGTAAATTATGATAAAGCTATTGCTTAACATAATGAATGTTGCTGAGAACTTTAAAAATATGTGAAATCTATTTGCAAAAAAAAAAAAAAAAAAACACTTCCATGATTTTTTATTCAAGGATTTCAAACTCACAGAAAATACTTACACAAATCTCAAATAACAGAAATGTTGTAATATAATTTAGAATTTCTTATAGTTTTAACTGCTTGTCACACACCAATTAAATTAAATTACCGTATTTATTTGAATCTAAGCCATAAAATTTTTCCAGTGTTAGTGCGACTGAAAATCGGGTGCGGCTTACAATCGAAGGCAAAATATTTGTTGGATGGGAGAAATTGAGTTTCCACCCTTTTCAAAAGAAAAAAATGTTACCATTCCT
The DNA here is from genome assembly GCA_019973975.1 of Trichonephila clavata. Taxonomy (NCBI): domain Eukaryota; kingdom Metazoa; phylum Arthropoda; class Arachnida; order Araneae; family Nephilidae; genus Trichonephila; species Trichonephila clavata. Next base: position 58,353 of record BMAO01000428.1, on the reverse strand, counting down.
TCTGGCCACTTTTATCGGTGCCTTATCTCATTCCGCAGTTCATCTCCAATATTCAGTGTATCCTAAACATCGTTGTCTGTTCGTATTTAGGAAATACTTTTTGTATAAGCTTTCTTTTAATCACCTAAACATGACGAGTCCCTATGACGCAAGACGAGTTCACTATGGCGCAGGTATGGAAAGGGAAGCAATTTTATATGCAGAAAAAAACCGAAACAGAGTAGCGGCCACTGAAAATTTGACACGGATGAAACAAATATACGTCAATGGCGTAAGAAAAACGATATAATGTTTGCTTGTAAATGTTTAACAGTATTTAATATATAATTCTCTTACATTCTTCTATAATACATTTTTTTAAATAAAAATGTAGCATAGCAAATGCATTGGATGGCATGGAAGACGACATCGTGTGGGAAAATGGTGACGCCAGCACCGATTCCGAAGTCACCTGTGCCAATGGGAATGGCGAATTATTTTCGAAACATGGTACTGATGGTTAGTAATTATAGGTTCATGATTATAGGTGATGATAGTAATTATAGGTTCATGTATGTGCTTGAAAGTTTTTAATACTAGTAAAATAAATTATTACATATAACTTATTATTTCTCTCTAATTTTTAAAAAAATTTCTTAAGTATCGTATATTGAGGAACCTTTTACTCAATTTTTCTATTTTTCTCAAAAACTTGTAGAGAATTGGGGGTGCGGCTTAGAATCGAAGACAACGTTTTTTTTCCCACAAAAAAAAAAATATGTTGAGAATTTAATAATGTTTCTAGTAACTCTAATGATATCAAATGTAATAGATACTACTTAAGTAAGCATCAAAATAGTAAATTTTGTAATAAAAAAATTCACTTTTACAAAAGATGTGGGGACAATAGATGTGAAACTTGCAAAATGATAAATAATAATCAAATCAAAGTTGATTCTGAATTTACCTTCTGTAAGACATTTAACTGTATTTACTTATTGACATGTAAATAATGCCAATTTAAATATATTGGACAAACATCTAATAAAATTTATATTAGAATTAATCAACATAGGTTTGATACTAATAGTATAAAAAATTCAAATAAAATAGAAATACGCCACTTCAATACACATGGATTTGAAAATGTTGTACTTAATATTAATTAAAGAAAGATTATGGTTGGAAAATTTCTATATTATATATTATAATACAGTTTATCCTTATGGACTAAATGTATTATACAAAGGAAAAAAATATTCTCAATGCATTAAAAAAAATTCTCAAGATTATTTTTACAATAATTAGATTAAAAAGACGAATAAAAGAAAAACTAGAGGGGTTAGAACTAAGAGATTAAGTAGAGACAAAAATGTACTTTCAAATAGTATTATACATATATGTAATAGTTTCCAGAACAATTTTAATATAAAGCACATTAAATCTTTCATGTTTGGATTAAGTAAGACAGAAATATGTATTACAGAATATATACTAAATTCAGATAAAATTATAGATAGTCATGCTTTACATATCATAATAGACATTCACAAATTTTTGAAACATAAACATAAAATAAAAGTCAATGTAAATAAAAAATATCAAACAGAATATTGTACATCATTATATATGAATAAAACGTATGATTATATTAATTTTTCTAGTATATTTAAAAAACACATATCAACCTTCCCAATTCATAATATAACTATTAAAAAGGCTTTTAAAATATAATTAAAAAAATAGGTAGATCAATTTTTAACTATAATGTGCCTATAAAGCAGGAAAACTTAAAATATAATTGTAATGAATTTAAAGAATTCATAGATAAATATCACCAGCATGTTATTACTGGGTACCTCAATATTGTAAAAGACAATAATCCAAGAAATTTAATGAATAAAGGTACTGGGGTTTTAGACTAATGATATTCAATAATAATAAAATTATAAAGAATCCATTATATAATGATATTGAGTAATTCACTTACAGAATTGCTATTAAATATAGTATTCCTTTAGAGGCATTCACAAAATTCAAATGTATATACAACAGATTAATAAATATAACTTTAGTACAGATTATAATATCTTTTTAATGATATTAAAAATCATATTAAAAATTGCAAAATAAATTTATTATAGTTTATGTTGATAAAGTACCAGGAAAATTTGCCTTCATATGTAAATACTGTTATTGTTTAATGATCAACAAACATTTTGATAATAATTCGGCTTTTATTAAGTCATCAATTTCTGATAGAGAAATAAATAATCGAATTTTGGCTTTTCATAAGCAGTTAAAAATACAAATTAATAATAATTTTAAATATCCACATCTATTTTTTACTCCTAAATTTCATAAAGACCCAGTCAAGTTTAGAACAGTCACTAATGGTTTTAATACATACATCAGCAAATCAGGCAAAATTCTCCATGAAATATTAAAAGATACAATAAATAATCTTAAATCCACAGCCATACTTAAAAATAGTAAAGAACTCATTGAACAAATTAAAGATAAAAAGATTTCTTCAGTGTATAGCTTAGATTTTGAAGATCTTTTTAACTCTATTAATATTGATGATCTGTTTAAAATACTTGTAAAATTATATAAAGATAATTTATTTAAAAAAGTCAATTATAAAAGATTTGGTTCTTTACTTAGGTTTGTTCTAAAAGAGAACTATGTATATCATAGTGGTAAATATTATCAACAGATTAAAGGTTTGCCACAAGGTGGCCTTGCTAGCAACTGTCTTGCCAATTTATATTTACATTATTTTGAAAATAGTTTCATTACAACTCAGAATATTACATTTTTCGATATATAGATGATATAATCATTTTTGGCTAGCAAGACAACTTTAAACCTAATACTAATTTTTATTCACAATACCTTAATTTAATACAGACAAATAGTAATTTTCATTACGTTTTTGCTCAGTATTATTAACAGAAAGAGGGAAGGTTGGCTGGCCACAAACATGTTCAACCCCATTTTTATATAAATTATTTTATATATAAGCTTTCCTAAATCAACAATGTTTATAATACTGTAGCATCCATATTTTTATATTTAACTCTATTATTTTTTTTTCATAAATCATTTCTAAAATTTATTGTCTGGTTAACTTGCAATTTCAATTTTTTTCAGTTTTGTTTAATGTTTATTCGGCTCTCTCTTATAGAGAAATTTTGACTATATATATGTGTGTGTGTGGTTGTGTGTGTGTGTGTGTGTTATCCCGTTCATTGAAATATATAGACGTTCTGAAACATGATAAATGAAAATTTGAGATTTATGCATCAATTAGGTTTTTGGAAAAAGTACATAAAATGAAAAATATTGCATTTTGAAAAAACAAGCTTCAAAGTTAAAATTTGTGAATTTTTCGCATTTTCTCTTTTTTGCAATATTTTCTGCGTGCATACAGAACATTCTATCTCTGCTTCCACAAAGACTTCTAATGTTCCTTTTAAACATTTCTAACACTTTGTGGTGGTTTTATTTATTTATTTTAAATCTTTTTTTACGTTTAGCTTCACGAGCTGGACCTGGACGTGCATCTAATACTTTGAAGAATAATACACCTGATTTAAAGCTGCATTGTCCTAAAATAATAATTTTGTATCATGCCTCATATTTAATTGTGTAATAACCATGCTTATGCTTAGTTTAAAAGTTTTTCATTCCACACAGGTAGATCTGGTAATCATTAATTATGTTGCGGTTCAGAGTATTTTAGTATTTTTTGACATAAAAGGATCAACTACAGTTCTAAAAAATTAATTTTTGATTTTTTTTTTTACATTTGGCTTTTGCTCTTAAAATCTAATAATCGAGTACCCATATGGCTTTTGGACATGTGCGATGCACACTAATTTTTCCTAGCCTTCATTAAAAACTATTACAGAATCAAAGACAAATGCTTCGTAATTGCACGTCAAGCTATTGCACATCAAGGAATTTTATTAAAGGAAGGAATTAAGAAAGGAAGGACATTAAGGAATTTTTTTTAAAAATAAAAACAAATACTTTTTTTAATAATTGCATTATAATCTGACATATATTTTTAATATATATATTTAAGCATTCAGGAAATATAAAAAAATGAAAGTTGATATTTTTTCTTAATTTTAAGTGCCTGAAATGAAATGCTGTAAATAGAGCGAGTTTTGACAAGCCAAAAAACACTTTAAATTTTTTTATTTCAGCAAGGTGCATTCTTTCAAATTTTCAGTTAAATTAAAGTCTAAAAATAGAAATTCTTTGTCAAGATTGCAAAATAAATTAATAATTTTTTTTAAAAAAAAATTACCTACTTACTTTGACGTTTGTTTGAAATCATCATACAAATATTTTTTTAAAAAACTAATCAAATTTCAAATAACATCATGAATTATCATGATGCGCTTTCTCACTTAAAGTAGCATTAAAAAAAGCTGAAAAGTTCTCTGAAAAAAGAAAGTGCCGTACCTTATATTCTTAAAGCAATTTTTATTTACTACTATTATTCTCGTTTTTATTGTTATTATTTATTTTAGCTTTAAACAAATATTGAAGATTTAACATTAATCAAATAATAACTTGCATAATTATCAGCTAATTAATAGTAATTTCTATTTTCTCATGTTATTATTTATATAAATAACAGCATAAATTAATAAGAAATCAAATTATTTCCCTCAAATACTTACAAGGGGAGGAAACGACTAATGAAATTCATTTCGGGACGAGAATTTGTGCAAAAGTAGTACTCATTTAGGGTGTTTAACCCTCAGGGTAATTCCACAGAATGCCCAGTCCATTCGGAGAAAATAGCCTTCGAAATTCTGTTTAGCTTTTATACAATTTTATAAAAGCTAAACATGAATTTCGAAGACTATAAGGAAGGAAACTAATATATCTTATATATTATTAGTTTAATTATTTTATAATAATATAAAATATTTAATGTCTTTTTTAAATAAATTTATTTAATTGCAAAAAAATAAATTAAATGAAGTTAATACAAAAAGAAATCGATCACGTGACTCGAACCGATGGTAAATAGTTACTTTACCGAGCACGCTGCTGCGCCGTTGGAAGAAATTCAAACGTAATTGAAAAAGCTAAGCATGAATTTTGAAGGTTATTTTCTCGTAGGGTGAGCACATTAAAGGAGTACTACTATTGCACGAAATCTCGTCTTGAAATGAATTTCCTTAGTCGTGCCCTCCCCATTTTAGAGTTTTTTTAGAAAAAAAATTAAATTCTTCGTGGTGAGCTAATACTGTATTGCTGACGCATTACAGAATATTTTAATATTTATTATAAAGAATAGAGCTTTTAACAAACTTAAATTCCAAACATAACTATTATAGAACGCATGGTATAAATTGTTGACTAATAACTAATATGCTAAGAAAACAGTTCAATTCGCATATTTTTATCCCTTATTAAGCAATGCGGAGACTTGAAAGGACTTGAATAATGGTAAAATGTAACAGTCAACGCCAACATGCCATTGATACCGGAAGTCATTGTGTGAATTGTGCCTTAATGGGAAGGGAGTTGCAAAAACCTTCAAAGCGACAAATATGCTTTTGAAATTAGGCACAACAATAAGACAAATGTATTCAGTTAGAAGAAGAAAGTATTTCAGATATTCCTGCTATTCAACGCCTTTGTATTTTACTAGTTGTTTTGTGTATATACAATTCTTTTTCAGTATTCTTAGTAAAATTACTTAAATTCCCTTTCACTCTGAGTAATATAGTATGCATTTGTAGAGCAAACTTCTATTCTTTTCAGAAAATAAACAATAATGAAGAACTCAGCTCTATAGATAGATCTCTATAGATCTCTTAGTTGATATTATATTAAAATTTATTAATATCCCGAAATAGTTCAGAAAGTTATGTGTTTCAAAAGTTCAGATTATTAAAAAAAACCGGTTCTTAGGTATTATGCCGTCGACCATTAATTATTTAAATCAAAAAACATTGCCGAATACTCCGATATACAGCTAACGGGGGAAACTGTTTCTGCACACGTTTAAACATATTAATAATAGACGACAGCATTTGGCGACATTTTTGAATTGGCGTTATCTTTTAATTTGGCGAAGCTGATCGAAGGTATAACGTGTAAGTAGCAAAGAAACGTACATGAAGAAGATATTTTTTTCCAGATAAATCATAATACATTCTAATCATACAAGAAAAATAAGGATTTGTAAGAAAATCTGTACACCCCATACAGAAATATTTGTCCAGGATCAAAGTCGTAAAGAATGAACCAAAATGCTCAGAAAATAATCTATATGCAACATGAAAGAGAAAATTAGAATGAAAATAAAATCCAAATTTTTTCATACCGTTAACAACAGACAACATTTTTAGAACAAAATGCTGATAATATAGTTGCGTGGAAGTTTGGAAAGTGTAAAACCATTTCATTTGTTATCCTCGTCTCTAGATTATGCACCAAAATTTCAGGATTGACACCAATTTATTAGTCATCCTAATACAATGTTGGTAAAATCAAACAAAACAGATAAAAAAAAGCGTCTTTTTTCTTTGAATGCTAATATGTATGGTTTTACTTCCAAAGAAGGAATAGAATTATAGTAATTGTAAACTGTTATTACCTTATTTCTGAGATATTCTATAATAATATACTATTTATTTTTAAAGTTTTGTGAAATTTTAGCTTCTGATTATACCTATTATAACATAATAAGGAGAGGTCCATGTAACAAATCTAAAACAGTGTTGATGCAATTATGGTTAATATTATATACTGTAACTAGTTAATAATTTTAATTACGTATCATAGACTATTTAAAATTAATTAGAATCTAAAATTAAAATGAGTAAATACATTAATTATAAATTCAATTGAACATCTCGTACAAATAATTTGCTTTGTTTTTTTACTACGCCTTTCATTTAGTCAACTGAAAGACTGTATCACTGATTTTTTTTTTCATTTTTAAAAAATAAATAAGGAAAATAATTGACGAATTTTCTTTAATTTTTAAACATTTTTATTACAAATTGATGTAGGGTTTTTTTGTATATTAAAGAACATATTCACAGCATAATAGTGATATATAATAATCACTGCAAGTAGAAAGAAACACATGCTTTTGAAAAATAAATTTCCTCATAATTAAATAAAGAGGTTGAAATCATAAAAAATACACTATTAAACTAAATCAATTAATTCTGAATAAACAATTTTGTGTAATTAGGAGTGATAATTCAGTTGAAATAGAAAACCTTATTCAGAACGCTTACTTTTGAAACAAATCATAAAATTTGATGATTTTCCTCACGATTTGTCGACACGAGAACATATTTTTAATTATTTATTTTTATGAATACGAAAGAAAAATCGAGAAAATGTACAAAAAAGATAATTTATTTGACAGATATTATTTAAATACGAGAGGTTAGAGGAATATTCTTCGAGGTGAAAACAGCTTCAATCATGTCTTGTGTATTAGTTGACGTGCCAGTAAACTGAATTATGTATGTCAATATTTACTATTTTTCAAACGTATTATTTTTTTCAAATCTTTTTTAATTTTTTAATCTTCTGATTGGATATAAGTTGTATAGAGAATGTTAAATAAAAAGCTCGTACTTTAAATTGGTTTTTTAGAAGTTTTCAGAATTAAAGAAACCTTTGAATGATGTATTTATAGACAGACAGAAAAATGATTAGAGGAAAATAACGGAAATAGAGTTCTTGAGACTTAAATAATGCTGCCACTCAGATGAAAGAAATTTCAGTTAAATTAAATTTACAGGAAGAATAAAAATATTCCAGAACAGAAATTTAACTGTGACTCTATAATTTTTATTTGTAACTGAGAACTATTTTTAAAAGACACTTATGTTATTAGCTGGAAAATAAATCACAAAATTAAGGTATAGGAAAGTGAAAACATTTTTTATACTGTTCGATTATTTTTAAATCAGCTTGTTTCAAAAAACTAAAAAAAAACATGGCTTAACAATATGGCTAACATAATCAATCAATGTTACACAAGCTAATTTTTTTTTCAAAATTATTTATGGTTGCTAAATATGCTCATATAAATATAGTCAGAGTAAATAGTTTATTTTCTAAATTTAATTCTATATATAAAAGCTTTTTATTATAAAAACGAAAATTCAAAGAATATTTAAAAATAGAACGTGTAAAACGTTTTTCATTAGCAAGCATACACGCACGCGCTTGAATAATAAAAGTAATGGACATCCTTTAAATATTTTCGTATTTCTTAAAGAAAAAATCTTCAGTCTGGATACTATAAGAGCTATTTTTATTTTTAAAAAGAGCTCTTTTAGGTATTAAATTATACCGCAGAATTATTATGTCATCACGGTTTCTTATTCTGACTTTGGACTGTCTTCAAATTCACCAAATCTACTGAATTTACTAAATCATGTGACTGCAAAGGTGTTTAAAACGTTTGATGGCAATTAAAAAAGATACTACTTGAGAATTTAAAACTATAGAAATAAGATTTGGAGATGTTTTCAATATATATTCTGATATTACAAGGGCGTTTTTAATATAATTTGCTTTAAAACATATAAATAATTCAGACAGTTTATTCTATTTTCAAGAAATTCGTACTTACATAACCTTTGTGCTTCTTACTTATATAATCCTTATCCCGATACGAACACATCTTTATATTCAGCACAGTTCCAACCAGTTTACACTAGATTTAACTCTCCAGTTTTTCACCTTGAAAATAATATTTACCTGTCAATAAGAACGAAACGCTATTTGAATGCACTAAAAGAGAGAAATTAATTCCTAGTCTTATCTTTCATGGATTTTGCAAACAAAAAATTTAAATTTCTATGTCTCACTAAATTCGTTTTGAAATTTCATTTGGAAAAATACCCGTATACTTTTAACTGTCTGTTTACTTGTTTAATAACACCAATATATATATATATATATATATATATATATATATATATATATATATATATATATGAGAAAATTTTACAATATTTAATTGTGGATTTTTTTTTTTAAATTTTCGAAGAAAAAAATCTAACACTTACTTTCAGTTGATTTTTTCGCTTCTTAATTTCATTTCGCGATTATCTTAATTTACTTTTGAAAGTATTATATCCAGAGAAACTTTAAAATATAGCAACTGCATTAATTCAGAAATATTTTCTGATTATTGATTTTTTTTGTTAGGGGAACGCAACATATATATTTGATTACCATTCGAGTATCAAAGTATGTTTGTTTAGTTTTATGTGTGTCCCATCCTTTCTTCCTTTCTTTTATGTAAATTAAGTCTTAAAATTTTAAGCCAAACGATTTTTGTTGCAACTCCTACGTTGTTACAAATAATGAACTACCAAAAATATTTTAAATTTCTAGCTTATTTGGAAAAAGTAGAATGTTCACTGACTTTTGACACCTGCATTTTTTTTTCATTGCTGACACTATTCGGATATTTTCTTTATTCGTTATTGTTATTAAAACACATTGTAGGCATTATTTTCTGTTCAATACTATTTACTATATATATATAGAATGATATAAACTGTTATTTTTTAAAATATTGAAATTTATTTTTGAGCCACAGTATTTTTAGAAAAATCAATGTATTCTATTATTTTTGTTAGTTACTGTACATTTTCTTCCACAGTTCTGTTTCAAAAAGCTTGTTATAGCTTAGGATTTATAAATTTTTTTCTAAAAGAATATTTTAATTCGTCTCTAGCAATTTATATGCATGTCTTTTTCGTTGTCACCGCCTTACAATAAAAAAGCTAACTATATTGCATTATTATAAATTAAAATTTTCTTAACATTGAAATCAAACGTGATGATATTTAAAATTGTTAGTAGATTTTCTTTTTTAAATTCATCTTTTGAAAAAATATCAACTGTAAATTATAATTTAAATTATAATGTATTAAATAGAAAATTTTACATCTATTCTATAATTATTATAAATATATTGCATAGTAAGCAAACAACTAAAATAAATATTTTAAACAAGTCATTTGGAATAGGAAATTCTTCGGGAGAAATCTATTATCCTTACTAAAGGAAATAATTTAATATTGGAGTAGAATTTGTGTTACATGAAGATATTAACTGTGTAAACGAGACAAAATTTTGATGGCAAAAAAATGACAAGTAGTAATAAAAGAAAGATAAGTGCAATAACAAGATACATAAAATTGAATTTTCAAAAAAGCTACGCTAAGCATTTTTTGAAAAACACGTGCATGAAATACGAAATACTTTTTTCAGGAAAAATTTAGTAATTTATATATACTGTTAATTCATGGATTTGAATCCGAAAGTTTGGTTTATTATGCTTATTGTTATTGAAACAAAGGAGAAACATCGTTATATACTTCTAACTTTATCGAAATAATATGTCTAAATTGGTCATGGTCATGAATTTATAGCACAAATTTTAAAAAATTAATTTTTTTTATCATATAATTGTTATTTTAAGAATTCATTTAAGTTTCTAATTTTTAAAATAAGAAGTTCTATCCATTAATGATGTTTATAAGGTGTTATAGCTTAAAATAAACTTAGTGCAATAAAAGTATGAAGAGAATGCTAATAAGAAACTCGTTAATCGCATGAAGTGATGATTCATACTTTAAAAAAGATAGAAGAATTAGTACAAGATTAAACAAAAAGAATATCTTAAGAGCAATGAATCGTAAGCAATATGATGCAGAATTACAAAACTTCAATATTATTCTTAGTTTTTCAGTTTTTCTTTAAAAGAGAGCCTGTTTACGTAAATAATTAAATTTATGTAAACAGTGTCCATATTATTTAAACAATTAATTAAATTTAATTGTTTAAATAACATGGAGCAGTATAAGAATCTTACGGTCGAAATTCCACAGGTGAGTAAGTGTCAGTAAACGCAATGAATAAAACTAAACAATGTAATATTTCATAAAGGTATTTTTACTCTGTAAATTAATGTGTGTACATTTACGTACATTTTATAATTTTACTATTAATAAATATTCAAAAATAACGAAAAATTTCTAATAAGCTACATTTTTGCTCACAAGCCTGTGCAAACACGGCAAGTCCCTCGATTGTGAGAGACATTTCAGTAGTGGCATCA
>BMAO01000428.1:0-44593 GCA_019973975.1 Trichonephila clavata | reverse complement strand
TCAGTAATCTTGCTAGAATATTGATGCTTTCTGAATCATGCTAAACGGTCTCTTTTATGAGCAGAAGTAATCACACACAGGTTACAAATAAACCTCACTCGTTTAATCTTCATTAAAAAGTAACTCTTGAAATTTGAGTTCTTGTGACCACAAGAAGCTCACGGTGTTTGAGAAGTTCTTACATTTCTGTTAAATCTCACTATAAGGGACAAGTAACGATCTTCATTCGTCATAATAGTCTTGGACGACTTTGCCCAGGCATTTTCTTTACGGATTTCGTTTCATTTAACTATCTTGATAAGGTGCACATGACATTATGTGTTTCATTAAGAACTACAAATATATATTTTAGATCACCCCCTATCTCAAATCTTTCTATAATGTTCTACCTAAATCAATTATCCAAACATTAAAGGTTACTTACTTTAGTTATTTGTTTTTTAATTTCCCTGAAATTAAAAAAAAGGGAGATCTCACAAAAATCGTCATGGAGCACCAACAAACGAAGCGCGGTATAGTTGACACCTATACTTTTATAAAACATTCTTCTCTAAATACAGTCACGCTTACGTAACTAAACACTAAAAATTTTCATCTTTTGTGAAGTATTTTAACTCTGCGATGTTTCCCGTATTAGAATTAACAGCAGAAAGAACAATCAATAAGATAACTTATTTTTATTCAACTCGAATATTTAATATGAAAAGAAATTATATGTATGTAAAGGTTCAGCCAAGAAATAATTATTTTAAAAAGTTACTTAACTTTCGATCACAGAACTGAAGTTTCCTAACCACTGCACTTAAATCCACTTTCTAGATTTCTTCAGGCAGGCTCACACAGGAATTCTCTATTGAACTATTCTCCACATAGCCTTCTCACTGAACTGTGGATTATATTCCTATCAACTTCTTAACCACCACGTATTGCTAATCTTCTCTTGCCATTTTTCTAATTCGCTTCAATTTATATAGCAATACTTATTTTCATACATTTCGGTTTCTTCAAAAAGTGAGATTCTCTTAAGTGAACCCATAGGTTATTTAAGAGAAATGCGTGCGAGAACAAGCTATACTTTTTACACAGAAGGTATTAATTTTACTTTTCGTTCAATACATTTCAAGAAGTTCAAATGAATTTTAAAAATTTGAACAAAGTGCATTTGCCTCAATGTTTTTCATCGAATCTGTATTAGGTGCCATATTTGTACAGCTGAAATAAAAGAGGAGTAATTTTTTGAAGTTTTATCTTTAAAAAAATCTAACCTGGAATCTTCTGAATTATACTGAACCGTTCTTATCATCGAAAGTGTCTTCATATTTTTTTTTAATCTTAAGAACTATTGAGGTTAATAGCGTTTGTTTCCTATAAGATACAGCAAGTAGATTGAATTACTTGGAATCCTTTTCTCAAACTGAGGATCTCTTTTTCTACGAAGTAGCATTCTTTCAAGCAGAGAAATTTTTCACTGGTGTGTTTTTCCTGTCAATCCTTAAAAATATTATGTAGTTAAGAAAAATGTATCAAAGTTTTAAAATCTGTAAAAAATCAATAGTTTGAAATGAATAAAATATATTTTCTCTAAACTAAGTGAATTGAGACCAAACTAAACAGAAAATAAGACAGAAATAGAAATAAACTGCTTGAATTACAAAGCTCTTAGAATTTTAAGAGCTTAAAAATTGAAAGTGAATGAAGAGATATTCAGAATACAAAATACTCCTTGATAAGTTTGATATCTGTGTATCTGGTAATAAAAATACTCTAAAAAGGTACCGTATTTATTTTCGAATCTAAGCTGTCATTAATTTTAAGCCCTAACCCAAATTCTCAACACGTTTTTGTGAAAAAAGAAAAAAAAGAAAGAGAAAAATGGTTTGTCGATATTTGATATTTACGAAATTTAAAAATTTGAAAATGAGAACTACTGAGAAGTGAATAGTTAATTTATTTTACCTGATATAATTCTTCATGGTAAACTAACTCAGGCAAAGTTTGGCAGTGAAATTTTATGTCGAGGAGGCGTAATATGAAAGCAGTTTCTCTAAACATATATTTTATTCTTTAAATAAGTAAAGTCAATCTGCTCGCCACTGGAGCAATTAAAACAATAAGTTAAAATATATAATCCTCAGAAAAATAACATAACCAGACTTTGGTCAACTGATTCGAACCCCTCCTTCAACTTCTAATAGATCGAAACATCTTTAAAAAAAAAACGAAGCAACAAACCAGTTGCACACATCTAATATGCTTTCAGTCGAAGAGCCCAATCATTTCGTCTGAAACCGACGATCATCTCTCAACCAACCTCGGTCTCCTTAAATACCCACACGAGCCAAGTTAGTTAAGTTTACATTGCAGCCGTTGCCAACCACAAATCTCGAAACTCGCAAAAAGGTCGGGTTCGAATCAGTTTATTTACTTGAGATCATGGAGCGGGGTTGGAAAAACTTAAGGACACCATAAGAATTCTGATCCTAAAATAATTTTTTTTTTTTGCGTGAATCCCCTCCAAATGTCTAACATTACCAGTATTAAAAACTTTCAAATATATTCATGAACTTAAAATTGTTCTAACTATCAGAGTATCATGTTCATTTTCGCCTATCCAACGAACTTTTACGCCATCCAATTCTAAGCTGCACCCAATTAACATTGGAAAAAAGTGGGTTTAGATTCAAATTAATACAGTATATTATCAGTGCTTCCAAATATATTTAACTAATGTTAAGTGTTAATCTTGGGGACAAAATATATCTTTTTAATCAGGAATCATTAGAATTTAATATTAAATCAGTAATTAATATATTTATTTTTGCTTTATGAAGAAGAATAGAAATAAATTAGGTTAAACGAAACATATTTATTTCCGTAGAAAATGATAAATAGTTTAAATATGTGTTATAATTTTATTTAAAATCAGTTCTTTCACGTTGCGTGTTTCCTCAAAAATAACATTCCATCTTATTTTGATTTTTGTAGTTTACTTTTAGAAAATTTCTCTTTTTTTCCCCATACACAATAATTTATATTTTATCATATATAGCCATGACGTCTCTTAAAATATTTGAGATATCATCATGAAGCACATTACTGTACATATTTCGGAAGGAAGCCATCCATCAAGTATTGTGATGCTTTGAATTCTTCTGATGATTGATCTATATATGTAGTGCCATTGCAAGGATGAATGCATATCAGTCCTGTGAACTTCCAAACTCTTTTCTTTTCTGTCAGCAATCCATTCTCAGATTGTCTTCCTACATTTACTCTAAGCATTTACATCTTCAGTCACTGGTTGATATTATCGTGCTCTTATCGTAATTTGTCGATCGCTTACAACTTCTCTTTGTAAAAATTTGTAGCAGACTCTCAGTCCACACACACGCACTCAAAAAAGTCTTTCACAATTCTTTTCCTATTCTTAATGGAATGGCGCTTTCTTTTTAAACTTTTTTTTACCTTAGAATTAATATACAAGGTGTTGCAGAATTCGACCGAAAAATTCAAATGGGGGACAGTAGGCAGCATGGGGATGACAAATCACCGTAGAACATGGGTTTAGAACCCCGTTTAGTGGGAGTAATTTACAACAGTTACGAAGGATGTGATGGACACAGTGGCGTAAAGGGCCCCATGTCGCTTCTTATAAATGATTGAAAAACCATAACATAACATCGGCATTGGGCCCCCTAGAATCCTGGTCCCCTCCCCCATGATGCAGTGGTTTTGGGGGTGCACATTACGCCACAGGATGTATAGTGGAATGAAAAGGAGTAATAAGAGGCAAGAAATACATTTATTGGTTGTAAAGCATGATTACACAATACTGACAATGCATCATAGCTTGACGTCAGAAACGCAACCGGATTTGTTTGAAAGCATCCGACAATTCTTCGTCCATCGGTGTCAGCTGTGCTGTGACCTACCCGGCCACAACTTCGAACAGTTCCTGTGACAATCATTTGTAATTGCATTTCTGCGTCGAGCTGCGATACGTTGTTCATATTGTAAACATGGCTTACGTCTAATAAATATACTTCTGACCTTTTATTGCCCCTTTTCATTCCACTCGATATTACACTCTTCATGAATGTTTTTGCGAATAACTCCTACTAAACGGGGTTTCCGATCCCATGTTCTATGTTGATTTGTCATCCCCATTCTGCCTACTATCACCCATCTAAATTTGTAGTTCGAATTCGGCAACATGTCCCTTCGGTCACGTCAGTCGAATTCGGAAACTTTTAAAAATTTATTATTCAATAAAACTAATTGTCTCCCCCATAACACACAAACCTAATGAATACTGAAGATTTTCTAATCCATCGTAGTCTTGTCCGTTAATCACCAAATGTACCGGTGTGTTGCATGTGAACTTCTATTGATAATTCGCCAATGTCTGGCACCAATCTGGCTAAAGGTCTTAAATAGGGCTTATTTTTATGGTAGGTGTAATACTGTAAGTATTCAATAAAATCAAGCTAGGATTTAGTTTTCTATTAGGACACACAGCAATAAGTGTATTACTTACAAAACTCCACTGATCGGTACCTTAATACCCTAAATTTACTTTATATGCACAGTTTTCAATCCTGTTACTTAAAGATAAAATTTTCATTTTTATTTCTGAAGAATTATTCTTGCCGAAAGTGTTCATTGGCTCATATTTTAAATACTTATGAATACACGAATTAATGTCAAAGTCACTGAAGCATTTATTCAGAAATCAGTAAATTATTTATAATCTGTATCTCTTGTGCATTTAGTTTTAGTTTTAACTTTAATTATATTCTGTAGCTTATGTTTATTCGATTTTTTTATATTATCACGTCACTTATATTTTATATTAAGATGAAATTTCCCTTTCACGGTATTTCTTAAGCCCTGTTTTGTAGCCGCGTTAACCTAGTGGTTAGGGTCATTTAACTCACACAGCTGAAGAGTCGGGAGCTCGAGGTCTTGTGCAACTGAAGATCGGGAGTATAATACACGTAACATCTATCAAAGCGCAAAGTACTCCCGATGATATAATGTTGCAGTTTGGAGTGGAGATTCTAGCTCAGGTGTCATCCTTGTCATTTAAAGTATCCAACTACTTGCGACAGCTTTTTTTTTAAAAAAATGGAGAGATGGAGATTTTTTTCGTGGTTTTTAGATTTGTGTTTTGTATATTTTAAGAAAAATATGCTAAAATTAAGAAGAAAAAAATAAATTATTGTTACTAAAAATGGGAAAAAATGGGTACAAATTTACAAAAAATAACATAAACACGACCCATTCTGTACCAAAGGTTTATAAACAAATTTTCAAATCTGATGTGTTGAAATGTTATTCATTTTTGAAATGACCTTCAGGATAAGAGATAAATTAATTTTTACAAAAACTAGAGCACTTTATCTTAGTTATTATTTGTAATTGCTTAAAAAAACAGTGATTATATTCACATAAGGGACTGTAAATTTTGTAATAAAACAGTGATTGATAAATCTAAAGGTTAAAACACTTCTACTATTAAACAGAACTTACAAAAAAATTTCAGTTAATAATTTTCAAAACTTTTTAGCATTTGCTGGCCCCGTTTAATTATTTTCAAAAAGTCACATTACGAGTAAAACGCGTTTTAAAGTATGACATCCTGCTTAAAGTAATGGCATCTGCTTTTACTAAAACACTTGTAGTTTTTGTTCTAGTAAACGGAAAATGATAAACTTGGTATTTTTATAAAGCTAATAAGATGACCTATAAAATAAAATTATAAAAAAATTGTCAACTTTTGGCTAAATTCACAATTTTAGGGTAGTCGGATATCTTAACCGAGATTAAAAATTATGAAGTGTGTCTTCAACAGCCCTAGTGTTTCTTTACAGTGCCATGTTAATAACGCTCATTCACTGACTAGACCCTGTTTCCGATAGCAAGAGACGACTGTCGTTAATAAAAAGAGCATAAAGATATCTAAAAAGAGAACAGAAATTAAAAAAAAAAAATAAAGTTTAAAAATAAAAGAAATTAATTAAATGTTGCGTTCTATATTTATTTTCTTAACGGAATAAATTTATTTGAAAAAAAAATTTAAATGATGAAAAATATTATTCTCGTTTGAAGAAATTAATAAAGACGAATAATTAAAATTAATTTAATAATTTTAGATAAAATTTCCACTAGTGAGGAGCAGAAAATAAAAATTAGAAAGTAGTTCTTTAGAAATATTTGGGTGAAACCTTATTTATATTCGTTTATCCACCAGAAAAACAAGTCGAAAAAAGAACATGAATAATATCATCTTAAAGAGATAATTTTAGAATTGTTTGTAGTATCGAAGTAAACTATCTCGTCTAAATTTAGATTTATCAAAAATCTAAATATTTTTGAAGCTAGAATTCATTAATTGGAACAATTTTGAAAGTAATTTGAATACGTTTCTTCTTTGTACAAAAAAAAATCCAGTTTTAAGATATTCTTTTCTTGGCTTACATTCTTTTTTTTCTCTTTGCTTCTATTCATTTTTCAAGATTAGAGTCAAAGATTATCTAATAAGAGTGAAGATATTTGAGATAAAAATGACAATTATAAATTCTTTCATTTTGTTTATCGTAGCAGGAAAATGAATTTGAATGCATTTTTTAAAAGAATGCAAGAACATTTTTAAATGAAAAGTAATTAAATTCACATTCAGTAAAGTTATTTACATCTCATAATTGATTTTTTTAGAGTTAATCTTATCTAGCACTGCTTTTACTGACTATTTTTTCAAACTTCCTTAGACTGATTAAGAGAAAGTTTTGACTCATAAAGAGTAGAATTGCTGATTTCTTTTGAGTTAAGGAAGTTGTTTTATCTGTACAAATGATGCTGTCAAAAATTCAGAAGAAATTTATCACCTATTTAAATTGAAAAATCTTTGAGTTTTGAAATGACTTTAAATACTTATTTTTAGAGAAGAAAAATACTTCTCTCTCTCTCTCTCTCTAAAAAGATTTTCTTATAATGACTTTTTTTATCTTGTAAGTTGTTTATTATCGCTGCAGTTTAATTCTAGACTGCTGAAACTTCAATTTTCAAATTCAACACAATTTTAATGCAGAAAGATTTAGGAAACAAATTTATTTAAGTTTTAAGCAAAAGTTTGTTACCTTAAAAATTAGTGCGTCGCCAAATTTACTAGAGCCGTTATGACGGATCTATACGCGTTTTTACACTTTCCCTCTTGGGAAATGTTTGGGGCTATTAAAAATTATCATCATTTTCCTAAGAAGACATGATATACAAATTAAGCTTATTATATATAGTTCAGGTTCGCTTACTAGACGGTGGTTAAAAAGGTGAAGAAGGATAGATAGTAGAAAGTTAGAAGGTTAGGTGACAAGTGAGATACAAGGTGAAGAATACCGTAAAAGGTTAAAAAGTCCTTGTGAGAGATTAAAGACAGGAAGTTGATATTGATAAATAAATAGAAAGATTAAACCTTGATTGATTAGAAGACTGCCTAAAGTTTAGGTACTAGTCATCTTCATATTACGCTTGATATTTAAAGTAGTAAAAAGATTAAGTGACAACTAGTTACTTTTCTATCGTGTAAAGCAATATTACAGTAACAGATTGATTATTATAAAGTGGTTAAGTTATTAAATGTATTCTCCAAAAACACGACTCTCGTCTCCTTTCTCTGTTGTCTGATCGGAACATCCTATTTATTGTGATCATTTTGTTTTTTTAGTTGATCTAAACATTGAATAAATAATTTGAAATTATCATGTCGAATCATTCTTCACTTCCTCCCTCACCTTTAGTTGGGTCACAAGGTAGACAGGGAGGGCTATTACAACGTAGCACTTAATACAATAGTTAAATGATTAAAAATTCAGCATTCTGTAGGTGAGGAAGACAATGAAATTCAGTGTTTAGGGGTGCTGATGCTATGACTGAAAACAACATGCTTCGAAAATGCATGAAAAGGGCTTTGAATGTCTTTGGGAGGGTATAATTGCCCATGAATTGCCCAAGTTGTTGTTGCAGCGGGGGATGTATTTTGTGCTTGTCGTTCTCCAACTGATTGGACATGTCCGATAAACCATATATAGAAAGAAAATCGAAAAAGTCGTGAACATACGTGGCACCTGTAGTCGTTCATTGTTCTGTTGGAATGAGGCAGAAGTAAAATCTGAACATAAAGAAAAACAACAAGCTCCAAAATCTCGGATCATTGTGCCGGAAATGCGTACTGGAGGGAAGATGTGGGGCTAGTATGTCAATGCATAAGGCAACAGTTAATCTATCACTCTATACAGTATCTTTAGTCTCTAACCCGACCAACGTGGTACTGCAAACAGAAGCGTAAATTTTCTTTAAAGATAACATCATGTCATTTGGTATTTAATGTAGGACTATCATTGTAAACCATTGGTTTGTGGTTGTGAGATAAAGGTAATTACAGAAATATATGCTTTGTGGACATTCTACTATGTTTAAATGACGTCGAATGATGCATATGGACACCAATTGTGTATTTTTTGTGTTACGGTTTCTGATGTTGCAGAGCGATCCATCACTGCTATACGCACAATATGCCTGTCATCAAGTGCAATGCCATTGGCCAGTCATTACTCATACATCCATTGATTACAGATCCATGGCTCTTTGCTGACTAATATGACACGATCACCGATTTCTAGGAAGGATAATCAGCATTCTTTATAGACAGTCATTCTTACTCGGTCAAATTCAGAAACAAATTCAAATGATGCTCATACTTTCTTCGAGGCATATTGAAGATGCTCATGCAAAACGACAATGACCGTAATAAAACTTAATTCTAGTATTTCAATATGGCAGTCTGTTAGTTCTTTCTTTATATACAGGTTATTGCTGGCACTATAGTTAGCAAAACTACTAATGCCGGCACTATAATTGTCAAAACTACTAATGCCGGCACTATAGTTGGCAAAAGTGCTAATGCCGACACTATGGTTGGCAGAAATGTGCTAATGCCGGCACTATAGTTAGCAAAAATGCTAATTCCGGCACAAATGCCTGCTCTAAAATACTAAACTCTTGCTTATCCCATTGCAGTATTAGCATTGAGAACATTTCGCTCGGTTTTAATGCTTCCTTTTTGGTGTTTTATTTTGGATATTCAGTGGTGTATGTATGAAATTCTTTTATTTGTGACTATTGAAATACACTGAGAAACCTTAGGTGAGATAAGAAATTATCAAATCTTTTTTTCTTGTAAATTAGCAATTTTTTATTATTACTTTGAATTGCTTCTACGTTCATTATTAACGTATTTTGTCAAAATGATAATTAAAATATTTGAAACGTAATGTTTGTACAAAAAACAAAATTAAATTGAAATGTGGCATTTAAAGAGGATGTATATACATACACTCATGTCCAAAATTAAGGTCACAAAAACATAAAATCTGTGAAAACTGATGAACTGTTTACATTTTTGCTACGAAATTTGGCACAGAGATGTATTACAATGTCAGAAAGTATATAAAAACAAAACAATATGAAAAAGATTTTAATTGTGAATTAAGATACAAAAGTCTATCAAAAAGAATAAAAAACAAAATGATATGAAAAAGATTTTAATTGTGAATTGAGATACAAAAGTCATATCAAAAAGTGTGAAATCATGAATCAGAGATAAAGCATTTACCTCATGAAGCATCTACCTATTATGGAGTGTGACCGACCACTTTGAACTGCTATACAAGCCTCATAACGAGCTTCTATACTGTTTATGAGGGTGTCAATAAATATTTGGGGCAACAAAGCCCTTTTTCCAAAGGCGTACTCTTAACTCTTGGGGTGTCCGGGGTGGGGAGCTACGCTGAGAAACGAGTTTTCCTAGACCATCCCAAACATATTCAACAGAATTGTTATCCGGATACCTCGAGGGTCAATCCATACGGCAAATATCTACTCCTTCATGAAATTCGTCCATAATGTGAGTTCTGTGTGACCGCTTATTTATTACCGTCCATAAAAGTTTAAGTCTGGCCCATAGCACCCAGAAAAACCTCACATAAACTTCCAGAATCTCATTCCTATAACGCAGTGAGTTAACAGTAAACGCATCGAAAACGTACAGTGGTGTACGACTACTCAGAAGTATGCCATCACACACAATGATTCCTTTGCCATCAAATTTGTAAAATTTTCTTACGTAGGAGGGATGTAGAATTTTGTTACGTAGGATCCATTTTCTCTCCAGGTGAAGACTTGACAAGAATCACTTTGTCTGGTACATTTCAACCATCACCGAAAAGAACATTCCCCAATTCTTCTGGTGTCCACTATTGATGTTTTCAGTTTTATAACATCCGGACTTTCCTGCTGGATGCAGTCAAAGGGACGCACCAGACTGGACGCTGGGCGTAAAGGCTCGTCTCTGCATGAAGACTGTAGACTATTTGCCTCGAAATTCTTGTTCCAAATGTAGCAGAAAGGTCATGAGAAAGCTGGGAGCAGTTGCTGCCTATGTCATAGTGCACTTAATGCCAAGTAGCGATCCTGTGCTGATGCCGATGCTCTGTGGTGACCTTGGCCGGCCTGGTGACAGCATCACTTGTTTGGAATTGATTCCATACCCGGGAAGCCCATTTCGGCCCCTTTCTTGTAACCATCGAACCACTTCTGCTAGAGTCTGGGTAGCTTCAAAACTGCAAACAGCTCTCCCTCTCAAGGAATCATTTACACGATTATGAGAACTCATTCTCACCGCAAACAAGCTAACTTGCATTTTTTAAGTGATATTCACAAAATTTGAGACAAAATTCACATGTGCTTGATCGGTCTAAATCCAGTAGTTCTGCAAAAACTGACGCTAAACAACATCTTTTCCTAAACTGAAGATTGATATTGAACTTCTCGTTCTTCAAAATGCATAAAATACGAATTATATCAGTTTTACTAGGAGCATCTTAAAATTATGACGTAGTGACATGTTTGTGACTTTAATTTTGGACATATATATATAACTGCATAGAAAGAATTTAAATTATGTTTGTTACAATGTGTGCTCATATAAGAAAAGAGAAAACTTATGTCCCTATAAAACCTCTAAGCAATTTTTTCTCTCTCTCTGTATATATATGTAAACATAAATGCACATACATGCATATATATGTTTGTGTTTAATTATATCTTATATAATTTACAAAACAACTTCTTTTTCAACACGTTATACCATCGAAATTGGAATAATGTTCACTCTCACCTATAATGAAAAGGAGTGTCCTCAGATTCTTTTAAAATGTCTTATCATCTCAAAGATATGGTCGACCTATTTATAGAATGTTACTCTTCACTAATTTCTCTAAGTACTTAGCCTGAAGTCGTTCTACTCAAGCGATTACTGAGAGGGGTGGGCTACTTGGAAGATCCGGGACACCTGACGATATTTTGAAATACTGCTGCTCAATAAAGATTGTACTTTTATAACTATGGAGCAAGTTCATCTTTAGATAAAGTAATTAGAAAACCTATTTTGCCCAAAGACATTTCGTGTATGATGTGCGTAATTCTAGAAGTGCTTAGTAGCCTCGTTCGCACCTCCTTTCATGACATAATTTTTTTAACTCGGGGTATGCTATGAAAAGGTTAATTGAAGGTATAATTAAACGAGAAAAAAAGTTTCTTAAAAATGATCTCAAGTCTTAAGAAAATGCTTCTTATCTTTTTAATCACAGTACTTTATTCAACAAATATCACGAAATTTATTATATACATATACATAGAGTAAATATTAATTTATGAGGTTGTTCAAATGGAGAATTTTGTTCAAAGATAATAACATAATTAAAATTTTTATTTCCAGATAAGTATGCAAAGAAGCTATAAAATTCCCTTATGCTATAATTCCTTGCACATTATCGTATAATTCGATGTATAAAGCGCACTTTTAACACACAAAAATAAGATCAAAATCTACGAGTGCGTGTTATATGATGGATATAAAAATGATATCTTTAAAAATAAAGAAAAGAAGAGGATTATATACTAACAAGACTTTTGTATGAAACTCTCTAAATAAAGTTGCTTTAAAATAAATGACATACCTTATGAACTTTCATTATTGAATGGCCAGGAAAAATCGTCATATTCGTCTTCCGTTATCTCTCCATGCATATCGTCGAATTTTATTTCATTTTTTCACCATCTCTGTTACACTGAACCATAAATATTTATCTTCCGTTCCTTCTAGATTGTTCGATATACAACAGTTCTTAAATAATTTTTGAAATATGCCAAAGGTTTAATTTCATTACATACTTTAATTAACCACTTATAGAGTATTTCTAGACTTCAAATGATGAATATAAGCCGCCCATCCGGTAAAGTGGTTAGTGACGCTGACTGCGGGGCCGTAGGGCTTGGGTTCGAATCCCGGAGAAGGCATGGTTGTTTGTGTTGTAATCCTTCCATGGCTTTTCAAAATTCCTTCTTTCCTTTGTGATGAGTGCTTCACGCTTACTTCTGTAAGCCCCCGTGTGATACTTTGTGGTGCACGGGGTTTGTAAATGTTCTCAATAAGCGAGAAGAGAAATGATGAATGTAAATGTTCTCAATAAGCGAGAAGAGAAATGATGAATATTGCACATGCTCATTTCAGGTTTCTTCGTTAAAAAAAAAAAAAAAAAAAAGAGGGTGCGCGTTATACAACGAATACACCAAAAACTTAAAAAGTGCAATTTGAAAGTATAGGTGAGGCGTTATACCCTAGAATATATGGAATTTAAATTTTTTCTAAGTTGACTTTTACTCTTGTCACATAAGTTAACTTTTTACTTTGAATTTCATTGCATGCTTGACCGTTTGAAAACACCTTCTGAGAAAAATTATTGTTAGTTACTTACTTTTTCTTTGAATTTTTCAGTTTTATTAACACTGTAAGGAAATTCAGGAATATTGGCTAAAATTTATGATGCAAACCTTATTAGACTGGAATTTGTTGTAAACTTTTGTAGTTCTATTAGATACTTTTGTTAACCTTATAATTTCAATAAAACCCTATGATGCTACACGTGCTAAAATCGCGAATTCTTAAATAACATGTAAAATATTTAAACAAATATATAAGGAAATCTGTATTACATTTTTTTTTCTATTCTCATTTTGTGTTAGTAGAGTGATTATTTCCCACGGAGTCAATTATTACTTTTGAGAATTTTATATGAAATAGGAATTCCTTGCATTCCATAAATGTTTTGACCAAATTCTGAAAGATATTCCACTTGTTTTATTTCATCTCAGTAAAATATCGGCCACTCCCTTGCAGCTTCAATCATTTTGGCGCTATTGTTTATTAGCTTTTTAAAGGTAAATGACACCATTCTTCAGTGCTCACTAGTCGTGAGCCTTACGTTGCTAATTAATTTTTAATACAAAAATTTCATTTTTCCCCCATTTAAAAAAAGGAGAGGACGACTTTATAAACTGACATAGCTTTTCTATAAAAAAAAACAACATAAAGTAATTTTAGGCACTAAATAATAATTTGATAACTGAAATATAAGATGTAAACTTAATAAAAGTATCACTGGGTAAAGTTTAATCCTGAATTTTTCTTTGAATCTAGGGTCTCAGTTGCCCAGAAATAATGATCACTAATTTTGTGAACGAAGATATTCAAACCAAGCCGCAAATATTAGTTGTGATTCTCTCCAACAAAGCCCTTCATATACAGTACATTAAACTTCGTGCTGTAACTCGGCCACAAAATTCCCATGCAGTGTGGAAGTATTAAATAAAAGGTACTAAATAATTCGAGTTAATTAATTATCTATAACAAAAAAGCAACCATTTTGTCACTTAGTCATGGATAACTCAAAATTACAATGTCTTCATAATTATAGGACGAAATTGTTTCAAACTAGCCAGCCTTCAATTCCTTACTTGAAATCTACTACTTCATTACCAATGGCATAGTGTGGTAGCCAGGGGGAGGGGTACTAACTCAGGTGTCATCTTCGTCGCTTGAAAGAGATTCAAAATTGCGAGGTCCGTTCCCAGTAGCCCTCATGTTTCTTTATAGTACGGCGTTAATACAAACACTGTCACCCTTGGTTCGTTACATGGTACTACTTTAATATAAGAAATTGAAAATTGCTTTATGAAAATTTGGCGGGGGGAGGGGGGAATCTGATGTAATCAGCATTAATAAAAATTTTACGAACAATTATTTATGAATGAATATTCTAGGGAATGACTAATGAATCAGCCCAGAGGAGGATTCGTTTAGAGCAGGGGTCGGCAACCCACGGTTCCCAAACCGTATTCGGATCTTTGCATAGACGGTTGCGGCTCTTTAGACAACTATTTCTATTAATTATTAAGGAATAATATCTACTAAAAATATTGTTGCTTTCACATTTTTTATTTATGTTTATTTATTGATAAAAAATTTATCTGTGTATTTGCATACATATTTAAACATTAACATGGACACAGTTATTTCCGTATTAAATTATGCTTCGTTAAAGAAGTTCATTGGAAAACCAGTGCAAATATTATAACTAGTTCTAAATCAGAAAAAGTCTAACTTATTATAAAAACTTCTGCCGTGGGGAGACACTCCCTAAAGTGCAACATGTAGTAATTTCAGCAACGTTTACTTATTTGTATTCATGAATAGGCAAGAGATACACTTAATCTCCCAACAGAAAAGACAAAAAAACATTACGTATTATATGACATGCTTAAGAATTTTTAAAAAATCTTAATTTGAAATAGCTTACTCAAATGGCTTTTATATGCTAGAACAAGTAAAATCAATTCTAATTATAGTGTATACATGAAATTTCAGCATGAAGTACGGAAAGTTTACGAAGCTTGGCAGTTTAATTTTCGACATTATAATATTTTGATAATAATTGTTCTTGCAACGAGTGATAAAAATAGAAATATCTTTGATAATTCTTAGTTTTCGTAGTAATAAAATATGTTAGTTATGTAAAATTTTATTTGCGTATTATGAAAAATAATAATTGGAGTTCGACTGCGCTACCGGAAATAGTTCTTTGGTACCTTAGATATATTATTTCACAAACAATTTGCCGCTTCTCTTTCGAAAGTTTGCAGACCTATTTGGATACAATAAAATATTGTTGAAATATTAATAACTCCTCCAATATGTTTATTTTTAAATAAATATTTTATATCAAACAAATGAATTACAGTTTCTTTTTCATTGATGTGAATTCGCCGTGGAAAATAAGTGTTACAAAGTAACAAACACTTGTACTTTCTTCAGAATTTGACAGGAAATAAGGACACAAAAAGAATATTCTTCATGAATATTCACAAGAAAATATCACACTAAGCTACACATAGATACAACAGGTTTTGTGACACCAATTAGTTGTAACCATCCACATACATGTAGAATAAGAAAAGAGTATACTCTATATTTCTTCCGCATCTAAAGTACTTTCGAGGCACACGAAAAGAATTTAGAAATCGATCTTTATTTCTGATGGGTGTGCTACATTGTGTATGCTTCAAAAAAATATAATTTTGAGAGTATTTAAAGATTTATGAATACCTTATCTTGCTTAGGAATAAGAAAAATATTTTGTATGATTATACTTTATATAAAAAAATCGGTAGAGTGATTAGCCTCTTTTTTTTTTTTGAAATACATAATAGAAATGAGAAATAATATTATGCATGTTTGCTTAGAGAAGACGATAGTCTAAAGCCACGCTTTGTTTGAGGTGAACTAGTTAGTTATTATGGATCATTTTATATATATTTATATAAAAATTGCGATATAAGATTAAATACAATTCTTGAGCAATATTTATTCCTATACAAATGCAAATTCAGAACTTATTTTGAAAAATATATATAGTTAACCTTTTTCAATACAGTTCGCTACCTTTTATGTATCGAATGAAATATATATTACTATAAATAATTTCCTTTTACACAGAACAAGTAAACGGAAGTTTAATGTTCTGTTTCAAAATTTCATCTATACTTAAAATTCCAAAAGTTTCAAAAAGATTAAATGACCCTAGTTCAAAGAAACAAATTCTTTTTTATTATGTTTCCTCAACCTTATCTGACACTAATACTTTGATAAAAATTACATCTGACACCAAGTGTCACACGGATCATCATAATGTTATTTAAGCTATTATTTTACGATCGCAGGCAGAAAAGAGTGCGCAATTCAAAATCGAACCCTCTTATGGAACCACAGGTCATGCGCACTATATTTATAGTACTTGGTTGCGTGGAGTTTCACTTTTTATCTTTCCTCATTTCTGGCTGGAATTTATGTCTCCTGAAAAGAAAACCTAACTTATTTTCTCTTTTTCTTTTCCCTCAAACGTGATCTGCCTACGGTATGAGTATCAAAAAGGGTCTGAATGTGGGACGGTTACTTTTGCTGCTGACACACTTACCGAGCATGTGACTGGATTGCTATTCGATTTGCAAGTAATTTTTGCCCTTAAAACAAACCACTTGAGTCTACCTGTTATTCGTGGGAAATACTTTCAGGATGATACCGTGTCATCGAGTCGCATCTCTGGGAAGATTATAGATAATATGATGTCGTTGAAGGATTAGAGTACTTTTACTTATTTGGAGTGAAAAAAAACCGAAATCGAATTGTTTCTGGTGATCGCATACGCTGAAGTGCTCATTTTTGTTTTTACTTTTTTTGTGTGTGTGATTATGTATTAAGAACAAACATTGAAAATTTATTCGGTGAAAGCTAGCATTCCTTAGAAGAAAAGTTAAGAATATCATCGTTGAATAATTTAAGGTCATAAATAGAAAAAAAAA
The DNA here is from genome assembly GCA_019973975.1 of Trichonephila clavata. NCBI lineage: Eukaryota > Metazoa > Arthropoda > Arachnida > Araneae > Nephilidae > Trichonephila > Trichonephila clavata. The sequence continues at coordinate 27,781 of BMAO01000428.1, read as the reverse complement.
TCATCTGTTGAGTAACCTGCGGGTTTTTTCTTTATCGGGAAGCTGCATTCAGAATGGATTTTCAGATGATTTTGATATGCCATTAAAATGAACGTGGTGTCATTGAGTAAAAAGCGATTTGTAATTATATTACACACATACAAATCATATTAATCATTAACCAGAATAGCACACTCTATTGAACAAAAAAAGTAATCATCTGAACACATCATCCGTTAAAAATAATCATTGAGTGAAATAGTACTCATCAATTTTGAATCATAAATCAAACACTCGCTAGATTTTCTAGATACGAAAGGAAACTTACTGGTCCATGAAATTTTAACTTTAAACTACTTTTTGATGAATTTATATTATATTTTAATACAAGTCTTTGTGTTTTGTTTCCCATGGGTTTCTTCTTGATGTCTTGCAATAGAAATTCAATGTTTTCTCTACTAATACTTGGAATAAATTTATGCTCTTATGTAAAACCAACCCATTTTTCATGCAGCTCTTTTCCAACTCTAATTAGAGTAGCAAATCTCCGCTCGCGTTGGTGTGAGGGTTCATTGAATGAAGAGCCATCTCTAAAATCAACAAGTTATTTTTGCTAGTCTTTCAAGTTAATTCAACTTTAGTTGTAACTAAAGGTGAGAGAGTCAGCTTTAACCTATTCTAAATATTTATGATTAAGTATATTTAATGCAGATACTAGGCTTGTTTCCTTAAACACGAAACACGAGATTCCTAATCCTTTCTCCGGATACACTAACAATTCAACTATAAACTAAGCTTTGATTTAGCATCAACATATCCAATTGCTATCTTCCTCGAACTCAATTCACTTAATTTTAAATAGTAGTCCTAGTTTTCATACACACACATCGCGGTTCCTTTACAGTAAGAGGTTTTCAAACTAAACATTTTATTTTAAATATTTCCCCTTGAGGATTAATAGAAGGGTACGAAGAGAGCCCGTAAAAAAGTTATACTTATTTTTATAAATAAATACAGTGAATTAATAAATATGGATAGTAAGATGTATATGGTTTTCAAATTCTTTTCCTAAAACTTTGGAAACCTCAAAATTTAGAATATTTATGCAAAACTTTAAGATTTAAGCCCTGAATTGATGCGTGTGTTACTCTTTCAATCATCTTACATATTAGGATTCTTATTATTTCATATTAAATATCTTTCAAATTATTTATCTTAAATTTCATAATTTCATAATATAATGTTGTGATTTTACTTTAACAGAATACTCTACCGTAGATTGTACAATTATTAATTAAAATCCAAAGTTTACCGATATTTCCATATGTGGTCCACTTACTTCGTAAAATCAGTTCAAATACAGTGAAATCTTTATCTCAAAGCCCAATTATTATCGAAATAATCACCAATATTTAAACTTCATTAATAACATTTTAATCTACAGAGCATTTTTAGCGCACGCTGTCCTATTAATATTCACCAAGTAAAAAAGCCCAGCTACTGTCAAACGTTACTGATTAACTTTTAAACCCTAATTTATACTGAAACACTTTACCGCCTCCTGCTGCCTTTTTAACCTCCTGATACCAAACAATTAAAGAGCACCCGCAGGTCATATTTTAAACCACACCCACTGTCCGGTTTCGTCTGGGTTCCAGTACTAACTATCCGACGTCAAGTAATAGTTTTCGCCCTTCTTTGTATTTGTTTTAATCTGCCACCACCCATAAATGAATTTTGATTCGATTTTCCGATAAACTCGGAATTGCTTTTTAATAGAGAAATCTCCATAAAACATAAAAATTCGAGATTAATTGTTCAGTTTATCGTTGGTCTATTAGAACTTTAAATAAAATTGTTTTTTTAAGGTTCAAGATAACAAGTAAATGTGCATACGTTTGTAGTATTTGTTTCCAACTATATAATCGAAAATAGTTTATAAAATAAAATTAACTTGGATGATTTTTTTTCCAACCAAATCGAAAAGATTGAGTTTAAAAATGACAGCTTTTGCATGATTTTAATATTTGATTAAAAAATTATGTTCATTGAAAGGACTATTCCTTGGCTATTTTTCACTGGTGGGGAAAATAAAATTATCTATATATAAATCAAAAATCATTACTAATGACAGTAAGATACAAAATTACAATGAAACCTAATTAAATTTTCAAATAGAATAGGTATTTAAACAGTTGCAAATCACCAATACCAGGAAATTAAATTAATTAATAAGATAAAAGAGCTCTATATGAAGGTAGCTATAATTAATTCAAAAACTTTTATTAACATATAGAGAAAGGTTAGTTAAATCAGGAAGGGAAAAAATATCGGTATATATTGTTTTGGGGGGAAAAAATTACTTTTACATTCTAAATCAGAGAATACATTTTTTTCAATTCCTAAAATATAAAGTATGAAATTTTTCTTTAAAAAAATTCTTTTAATTTGAACAACATTTGCTGTATAAAAATTATCTATTAGCTTATAAAATAATTCAAATTGGCTTATTGAAAATAATTATAGAATTTCTATCAAAATTTAATTGCATAAAATGGTAAACTAACTTGCCAAATCTTAAAATAACTTTAGGATTCAGTAATGTGTTATTACTTACTTAATCGTTAGCAAAGTCTCGTAGAAAGTGAAAAGAAAATCAATGACATATACAGTAAATTGTGAGGCAAAAATTCTAAGGAAAGTGCAAAAATATCTTGAAAAATGTAATCAAGAGGGGAAAAACGAGAATGAAAAAAAATTTATGATAATACCTTAATAATATATCTTTTTTTTTCACCCCTCTCTTCACAAACCTTTATTTTTAGTAGAACTTTTACTGAGAAAATACTTTGATGGTCAATACTTAAAAAAGTTAAAGTATTAAAACAATATAACCAAAACATGGAGAATCTTTTAAATTATGCACATTAATAAAACGATCATTATAATAAAGGCATTAAAGAAAGCCTACGCTCTAATGAATACATATAAATAGAGCTTTCTTACATTTTAACAAGTCTTTGAATTACTCGGCTCTAATTTTAAACTTAATTTGAAATCTTTAAAAAGATGCTTTCTCCTTACTATCCAATATCTAATTTCTCTTCCTCCTAAATTTGCATCATTCATCGGCTCTATTAAAGTTTCTAATTCTGCGTGACCACCCCAACTTCTAGGTCAATTCGTGCGTGTCCTTCGTGACCTGCCGTCCTTCATGGACCCACGAGTCCCAGAAGGGGTCAACGAAAAGCTATTGCCCTTTAACTATCCATTGGCGTCCACAATAGACCCAATTTCGCGAGCGCAACACCGACTTGGAGCGGAAAAACATAATATTCGACATGTTTCCAAGACAGTTTTTTTCTTCCGCCAAGCGGAGTGGATTTATGTTTGCACCCTCTAACAAAGGAAAGATTTCGAAAGAGAAAACCTAACGAACCAGGAACATAGTTGTCACTCGGAAGATTTGTCTCTTGATGGGTGTGAAGAGCGAAACGAGGTCAGAATTCTAACCTTGGTGGACCTCGCCTTTCTTGTGCTTCGCAAGCTTCCGCAACACATTCTACACCTTTTTACATGAGTATAAAGAAGAGAGTAACTACGGGAAAAAACACACACACAGAAACTATTTCGCAAATTAATGGGATTATTTAGGAACAAAAGATAGAAAATACATGCTTAAAAATCTTCTACTTCAAATGCAAAATAAAACACTTATTATTTTTGTACAAATGAAAAAAATCCACTGCATAAAAAAAAATAATAAGTGTAAGGATTCTCACTGTATATACAAGAAGAAATAAAACCGAATTACAAGGCTCAAGTTGATTTACAAAAATTTCTAATAATGTATTTTCATGTTTATCTTCATGATGGGTTAAAAAAAAGTTTTATTTGTGTTTTAACTTCATTGTATAAGATCTGGTTTAATTTGTTACATTTTGTATGAGAAGCACAGAGACATCAAAGAAAACTCTCTCTCTCTCTCTCTGCAATTATACCAAAAAAAGAAAAACCTACACTTTTGAAGAAACATACTTAATGACTGTCTTTAGACTAAGAAACTAAAAGAAATAATCTTATAATGATAAACGTATTAATATTTATCATTATATTAAAGATATTGTCTACTATTTAAAACCTATTATTTCAAGATTATCCTTATTGATGCATAGAAATGTAATGTTTATAATGAAAGTACAAATAGCAGGATGTGAAAGACAATGTTTTACTTGCAAACTATTATGATTGGCCTTATTAAAGATGTGATACTTTTCTGTAGATAAAACTAATAACCTCATGTGAAGTATATTTATATTTCCTTGACTTTAATATTCAACGACCCGATATAAGAAATTATGTTAATTGATTTCTAACTCTTTTGCAGCCTTTTAAAATCGATTTAACTTTGTAAATCAATATGTGCAATGGAATTCCAAAAAAATATCTATCATTATTTTAAAAATTATACTCTTCGTAAACTTAAAAGGGGTTCAACATTGAACTTCAGTAAAAATGTCTTCAAAAAAGCTTAAATTACTTATAATTATTTCACAAGAAATAAGAATTAATAACACAGGAAGAAAATCATTTAGATTTACACCTAAAATTTTATCTCTACTCTCTTGGAAACATGTTTAAAAAAAATGCAATAAAAAAATGCTGGATTGCACTTATAATCAATTTTATAATTATTTAAACCAAATTTAAGCAAAATCCGAAAAAGTTATATTAATTGTAATTATGAGACAATTTTTTTGATCAAATCTCTTGTTGAGCAACTTGTTATGTTCAGTATGTCTTGAAAAATTATGTTACCAAATATCTGCAAATTCATAATCCTTTCGCTGTAAAATGCAACTTTTGAGACTTTACTCCTCCAAGAACATCTATTGCTTACAACGCCATTCCTTGGCTTACATCTGGCTTTTAACCTGGTGGACCTATTGTTATACCGATAGAGCAACTACATTCAAATAACGTGGTCAGCCATTCGATTAGTATTCGCATCACTGCACTGAGCAGACACAAACATACTGCATTTAAAATCCATCAGAATATTTCCTATCCATCCATTTTTTATCGATGCATCTCATTAACCCTTGCATGCCTTCAGTTTTCATTTTTTATTCTGCTTCAGCGATCTCATTCCAGTAAAGAAATGGAAGATTTATTTTTATCTTCATATAACCTGATCACCATTAAATTATAATATGTGTAGAATTAAATATATTAATGATCTTATGCACTCATTAATTATTCTTGTTGATGATTTTATCCGATAAATGCCACATTTATTTCTTAAATTTTCATTGAAACGTTATATTGAGTCTTTATTAACGCCATACAATATACACTGGTGTGCAAAAATTAAGGACGAAGTCGAAAAATTAGCATATCAGCTGAACGAAGAGGCAGAGCGGACAGAAAGACCAATCAGGAGATTAAGTGAGGGGATGTACGGTAGCACATGCGCAGATATGCAGGTAGACGTAATGGGGAGTGTCTGAGTAGTAAAGCATGTTGTCGGTGTAAGATTAGTATTTCTGGCAAAGAGATTGCACACCGTATAGCAGTTAAAATCACACCGAGTTGCTGCCTCAGCGAGAAATGGCGAATAATCAATCTGTTAGACGACATCTGGATGCTTTTACCCGAGGTCGAATCATTGGAAGTTGGAGGAAGGTCGCAGTGTGACAAGTGTGGCTGCAGAGTTCGGAATGGCTCACAGCATCGTTTCACGACTTTGGAGACAATTTCAAACTACAGGAACAGCTATCCGGGGGTTCAGTAGTAGTCGTCCACGAGGAACCACACCCGCAGATGACCGGTATATTGCCTTACAGGCTAGAAGAAACAGGCGGCAGACAGCGGGAGAAATCGCTAGACACACGACACAGGCGACTGGACGACCGATATCGCGTTTTACCGTGGCCAGAAGACTGCACGGTGGTGGTCTGTTTGCACGACGCCCTGTACGGTGTGTACCTCTAACGCCTGCCCATTGGAGAAGGCGTTCTCTGTGGTGCCGGGAATACCGGAAGTGGACAGACAATGAATGGGGACGAGTACTCTTTACAGATGAGAGCAGATTCAGTCTGAGTAGCGATTCTCATCGCATACTCATCTGGAGAGAGCGGGGAAGCCGCAATCAGCCCTCGAACATCATTGAAAGGGACAGGTATGGAGGTGGTGGTGTTCTCGTTTGGGGAGGCATCATGCTTGGTAGTCGTACAGACCTTCACATCTTCGACGCAGGTTCAGTCAACGGGACCCGTTATTGTAACGAGATTCTTCTTCCATATGTGCGTCTTTTTAGAGGCGCTATGGGTCCGCAGTTCCTTTTCATGGACGACAATGCACCATGTCATCGCACAGTAGCTGCCGAACAGCTCTTAGAGAGTGAGGATATTGAACGTATGGATTGGCCGGCACGAGCTCCGGATCTCAATCCCATCGAGCATGTATGGGATTTTCTAGGCAGACGCTTGGCAGCTCGTACCTTACCACCAGTAACGATTCCGGAGCTTCGATTGGCGCTGTAAGACGAATGGGCAGCAATGCCTCAACAACTCATTGACACCCTCATTCTCAGCATGGGCAGACGCTGTGAAACCTGCCTAGCAGTCAGGGGAGATCATATCCCCTACTAAAGGCCGGATATCTCTTGCTGGACACCCATCACAGGGATGTTTCGGCCTTCAGTCGCATTGCGCTCCATGCTACTTTTTCAATAAAGCTTCTTTTTATCCCTCTGATTTCTCTTTTAGTAAGTGTTGCTTACATTACTCATGTCCTTACGTATTGGGGATCTTACGGTATTAAATGTGTTGATTTGGAATGTTTTTGTACAAAATTATGTTGAAAAAACCGTCTCGTCCTTAATTTTTGCACACCAGTGTATATTGAAGCTTACTTAACATCATCTGCATTATTCAGGGGAAAGCTAGGCTGTTTTTAAATAGACATATTGTGCCATTCTTTATTTGATGGAATGATCCTGCAACTTTAAAAATATTAAATTGCTTTCCCTTCCTTAGAGAGACTTTCCTCTTCTTTTACGTAGCACTATAAGGCTGCACAAGGGCTATTGGTGATGGACCAATTAATTTTGAACCATGGTCAAGTGACGAGGATGACACCTGAGCTGGCTTTACTTCCGCTCCAAGCCAACAGGATGACATTTGAGCCTCGACAGATTTAACGTGCATCGGCCTCCCTCTACACCCGGGGTAGGCATTAAGTCGATCGCGGTCGACCGGTGGACCGCCAAAGCATTTCGGGGTGACCGCCTTCACAAAAGATCTTAGACATGCATACTAAAAGAAACATAGGTGGTTATCAAAATACTGGAAACACCCGTGAATAAAAGTGATATTTTAATGCACTTCGTAAGCATAGCTACAGATCTCTTTTATAAATAGAAATGTATATATTCCGGTAATATTCGTTAGCTTTATTAGAGTTCTGTAAGACTTGGATTTTTTTTCAAAATCATAAAATGTTGGATCTCTCAGATTTTCGAAGAGATCAAAGTTTGGGAGCCCGTCTAACTGGAGCAAGTGTGATCGAAACATCCCAGTTTTCAGAGGTTCCTAGACGGTGTCTAAAGAGATATGATTGCTTACACACTACAAGACAAGCTCGGCAAAGCAAAATAGTGGAAAGAGAAATATGTTAAATAGTCTCTTTATCAATCTTGAAACACAATTTTTTTTCCTTCAGAAAAACGCAATTTTTAAAGAATAACTCTTGAAATCTAATGGACGAAGTAAAGTATCCTAACTTAAAAAAGCTGCAATTCATTTAACATCATTCTTTCGCTCTACCCACCTGTGAGAATCTTCATTTTTAATGATGGATATAATTAAAACAACGTATCATTCCCGTTTCACAGACGACCACTTAGAATCCATTGCAATATTAACAGTTAGTAATTATATACCAAGATATTCAAGATTGTAGTATGGATAGCATGCAGACTAAGTCTTCTGCTGAGACTAACTACGAGAACTAACTTTAAATCAAAATGATTTATTTTTTTATGTATTTTGAATTGTTTGATAATAAATGCATCACATTTAATATTAAATTTGGGGGTATAATTATTATGTTTGTATTTTTAGTTCTACTTAAAACGCACTTTTAAAAGTGTAAGTTTTTTATTGTAGTTATGTAGGTAAGTACATATTTTGTATTTATTATTTTTATATAATATAAAAATATTGTTATATTATTTTCTTTCTTTCTTTATTCTTTTTTTTTTTTTTTTTTTTTTTTGCTTATCGCACCTACAACACAAAGTGGATCGCAACACCTTGAAAAAATTAGAAGTAGACCGTGTCATGCAAAAGTCTGCCCACCCCTGCTCTACACTGTGGGTCTTCAGCGAAACAAGACTTGAGCTCATGGCTCGTAAGCTACAAATCCGTGTCCTTGAATACTAGATTATCGTGGCCACTTCTCTGCCTTAGAAAGTCAATCTCAAATTTTAATCTTTTTTTTTTTTTTGCAAAAAAAAAAATATTAGAAAAGAACTAACACCCTTTAAACAAGGTTATTTGTGTTTGAGCATGCGTGAGAATACAATTTGTACAACGCTATATTTGGTGACGGATTTTGATATGGCAAAAATGATCAACGTGGGGAAACGCAGGTACCATTGTAAGTAATCTTAGGCCTGAAAAATTTAAAAACAGTTATTTAAATTTCTTTTGATTTAATTATACATTACTTTAAGCATAAGGTTATGTGAGCAATTTGAGCTTCGAATGTAGCAAACACGACACATTTGATTCATGTTATGAAATTGTTGATACCTTGTTTCAATTTGAATATAGCCTCGATTATGAGAAAAATTGATGGAAGTAAAGACAATTAAGATTTCTCAAAATTTCACAAACACACACATTTTATATTTATAAAACAAATAATCTCAAATCCGGATATGGTGAATGACCGAATACCATGTCAGGGAAGACTAGTACTCTTATCGATTCTCGTTTCTCTTTTAACTGCAATGATAACTGTGTGTGTGTGGTGATTATTTCGAACGTATCGAAACAAATACAGAATTTCACAAGGCTACTCGGAATTTTCCACCTCGAGGCAGGAAAAAAACGTATATTTCCTGTTACATGATTTATTTATGAGATGGAGGAAATGAATTAAGGCTTCACGTTTGTTATCAGAAACAAATACTTTTCAAATGTTGCTAAGTAGATCTCCAAATTTTCTGGAACAATCACGAAGAACAGAAACTTAAGCCTACAACCACAGAGGATTCTTTAAAATGTTTTATGTATTAAATCGCAGACTATAGTCAAGAGCAACCACACAAGTTGTTAGTTACTAAAATGTTTTCGTACAAGACAAAAGAATGAGGAAATAACACAGCTGTATGCTGATGTTGAAAAAAAAATTAAAAAATAGATTCGTAGGAGAAATTGCGTCTCCAAGATATATTAGTATCTTTACATACAACGCGATAATAGTGGGGTCCACGCGGAAAAGTATAAAGATGTTAAACATGATATCCATGTAGCTTTCATTCAAAGGGTTAAATTGATATGTTACACTTTATTGTTAAAGATCACTTTCAAGCATATTTTCTTAGTTAAAAATTTCTCAGATAGTGTAAGGTGTAGTGTAATGTTGGGATAATAAAAAAACAATTCACAAAAAGAGTTATCTTTTATCTCATTTTCAAACTGTTTTTAAATTCTAAGTCCAAGATTTTATTATTATTATTATTAAATGAAAAAGAAACAGATATCGTCAGAAAAGGTTTTTTCTAAAAGTAGAAAAGGTGTATTAATAGGATTTCAGATATTTATTTTAAGGAAATGATCATCATAATGCGATGTCAGAAATTTTCAATTGATTTTATCTTTGCCTAATTAACTGTTTACTTAATTAACTGTGAACTGATTTCATCACATAACTGTTGTATTACACTCAGAAAAAAGGATTTCGTGAAAGTAACATAAAACTATCTCCATTTATTCAATGCCACTAAAGTTTAGCAAGATAATATTTTTTTTCTTTGTCATCAATATAATTGTCATAAATGTTTATTTCGGTACTTAATTTTCAGAAAAGAAAAGATTGACATTTAAAAGAGAAGGAAAGAAATGAGTATTTTATTATTAAAGAAACAAAAAATTAAAAAATAATTGCCATATTTAAAAATAGGTGATTAAATATTTAAATTTTCGAAAAAAAAATGTTTACTCTGCAAAAATGTAAAAGTAAAGCAGTAGCATAACGGAGAACATTTGGGTTCCCCTACAAAGTCAGGTATTGGGCCCCCAGGTTTGATTTTACAAAGGGTAGGTACTTGGCAACAGTTAGGATTTAGGCCCCCTAGAGCCCTGAGAGCCCAAAGCCTGTCCCCGATGTGAGGGTTGCGGGGGTGTACATTACGCCTCTGAGTTAAAGTACCTCAAGATAGCCAATACAAATTTTTAATACATTCAAGGCCCTCTGGTTTGTTGACATCTCTGCTCTTTTCATTTTTTAGTTCGCAAGACATCCCAGAAATTTTTTTTCGGGGATACAATATTTCCCCAAATGTCAAAAAATCTGAAAATTTATTCAACGTATTTTCTATTTATGTTTATCTCTTAGATAAACATACCCTTTCTTTCCTATGTGTGTTTGTGTGTGAAGCCATTAAAATAAAAGTATAATTTTAGTAAATCACTCAAGTTAAAGTAATACTTAAAACTCTCGTTCTCACTATCCCTCAAGTCCAGAACTGCTGAGGTGAGGTATGCCTTATCACGAAAATAAAAATGACGGATTTAATATCATTTCACGGATATTAGGTATCTGTCCTTGAAATTCTTCGTGGAGAATTTCTGAGGAAGACAAAACTAGGTTACGATTTTAATAGTCGGAAGTGCTTTCATATAGAAATTGTAATCTTAGAGAACATACAACAGCAATTGAAGTCTAATGTTGAATTACAGCTTCACAATAGGCTCTGATGATGGATTTCATAATTCTGAGCCTTAGTTGTGAGAAAAATACTTTATGTGAGCTGACATTCCGCATGAGACCATGTGAAGAATCCTGGGTGAGTTAGTTCTTAAGGATCTTATAATACAAGAAGTACGCAACATTCTTCTTATTTCAAAAATAATGTTTTGTATAATATTGTAGATATGTGAGTCTGAGAATTTTCAGTCATAAATGTCGAAAGAATATACCTATCTGAGAGAAAGACTGCATATCCTTTTGAACATTTAATCAGCTTTTGCTTGCTTTTAAAATCTATCCCTTTATTTATTTATTTTTAATGAAATCCAGTATATCAATACTTGATTGTCTGGCTAAGCTTTTCTTACTCTCTTAAATAGTTTAGCAAATATGATCGAAATGTTGTCAATCCTATTTTGATTCATGCCTAACTAATTTTTTACAGTTGCCAAAAAAATTCAAACTTAATTCTTTATGAGAAAGATAAAAATCAATATTGTATCATTATGAATACAGGCAATGGTCACTCATCTGCAACGATGTAATCTACTAGTTCCGTACTGAAAACCCGATTATCTCTATAACTCGGGCACTATTCCTTGTTCAGTAGACACCCGCCAACACTTTACAGCTATTCACTCGAGTCGTAGTAAACTTTCACGCCTAGTTTCGCGATTTGGCATTTCTACCAATAGGTCAGAGTTCCACTTAACAACGAAAAAAGAAAGGTTTTAATTTTCTTTGTGAAAGGTGCAAGTCCAATTTTTTCTTTCCTTTTTTTTCTTTTGCATTCCTTTGATCCATTGGAGCATAACGAATGATTTTCAGCTTAACAATTTCGAATTACTAGATTATTGGAATCAAATGATCACTTATTTGTCTTTTCCCCTCGTCAATTACGGTTTTTAGATAACCGAAATATTATTATATAATTTCTTTACATTGTAGGAGAATGAAACATCGATCTTTGAGTTAATCGTGTCAAAAAAGAACACAGTTGTAAATATGTAACAACATTTCAAACCAACTGCATGTAGTTTGCATCTAACTATTTTATGAATTTAAAGTAATTTAAGGAAAAAAATTTTATGAAACTAAATTTTAATGAGTATTTTTATGTTGTCATTCCTTATTTGCATGCTTTTTAATCTTCCTTCTCTAATTTATGAGCATATAAAGTTTCCAATATCTAAAATATATAATTTTTGAATTAAATATTTACAAAAATATAATGAAAAGCTGTTGCCCTTGGTTTGGGATACCCTTTTACTGGTTCACACTTTGGTGCACCTTATGTGATTGGGCTGAAAAGGAGTCCCTTTGCGTAGGTTATTGTTTTTACTTCATACATTGTTAATACGACTTGTGGGGGAAAAGGGTTAAGCTGTTAAGCCATTTTCTGAATTATATTTAACGCTTTATTTTCCAGCCATTACTACAACTTATATACATTTCTTCTTGTATAGAGTGTTGTTCAGAAGTTTTCTGTTGACACCATTGGTAGTTTATAGTTGAGGTAGCATATCTATTTGACGCAGGTGTAATAGCCATTTATATTACTATTTGTGGTTTTTGAATGACTTAGTTAAACCCTAAGGCTACTGTTTTTGGGTATATTTAACCAATAGTGCTGGGCTTTAGTGTCATCTAATATTCAATATCAAAATTACCCTTAATCTCAGTATTGTGTTGACCTTATCTTGAGCAAATGATTTGAACTACTCAATCTGTCACAGTTATAAGACTTTCAGCCCGTTAAAGACCATTCACACGAGTCAACTGGTGCTGCACATAATAGAAGGAGCAGACGGGAGCTAATTTTGAATAGAAACTGTCTGGATCCCTTTGCATGTGGTCAACTGGTACTCCCTGCTTTGAAGATCTCGAAAACCACGTTCTCCTCCCACTATCGAATCAACTAAAGGATATTCTGGAAGCTACACTCTTCACACGTTGACACTTCTTTACTGAAAGTAGAGAAAGCTTTTATTGCTTCCTGGACTCAGTCATTGAATCGATTGGTCCGGCACTCCCTTTCAGTCAACTTTGTGTCCGCGAGTGAAAGGAATTCTGTACTCTTTTCACACTAGAGGAGTGGTGACGGAAAACGAGTTGTTTAACACAAAGTTGTTTCGTGTGAAATCGGCCTTAGACAACAGGGTTGAAAAGAAATTCCGCGTGCCAGTTGTCGAAAGTTTTTACTCCTGCATTTCTAATACCAACTTTCAGGAGAAGGGATCAATTTACCAAGCATTTTAAATAGTATTTAAAAGTTATTCTAGAAATAAAACATAAATACATATCATAAGTTGATAAATAATATAATGTAATTATCTCTATTAAATCTTCAAACATATTTAAATAATACATATAAAATACTTCAAAATGTTCTATTCTGAAAGTGTGAAGGGATTGAAAAATGGAAGAAATATTTCTTAACAAAAATTAATTTAAAAGAGTGATGAATTTAACTGTGAATTAAAAAGCAACGCAACACACTGTGTTCATTTAAATGTGACAAATTCAGTCTTTATAACTGACCTGTTAAATATAAGTTATAAGTACACTGAAATAATTTGAATGTTAAGTTTTATTTTTAGGTTCTTTGGAAATTGCAGAGGAGGAAACAGGAGAGGACCCTTAGATGTTCAGGAGATCAACCGAGCTGAGCTAGTCTTAATTAAGATTGTGCAACTACAGGAGTTCAAAAGAGATTTAAAGAGTTTAAAAGAAAATAATAGAGTGTCTGCAAAAAGTCTACTAAAAAGTTTGAATCCTTTTTTAGATAAAGATGGCGTTTTTTGAGAGTTGGTGGTAGACTTTGTAATAGTGATTTGAACTTTGAATGCAAATTTCCTATAATATTACCTTGTAACCATAAATTAACAAATTTAATTGTAGAATATTTTCACTTAAAACTTTTTCATCTAGGTCCACAGGCCTTACTATATCAAGTGAGACAGAGATTTTGGCCTCTTAGAGGATGTAATGTATGTAGAAAAATAGTACATGATTGTCTTGTATGTTTTAAAGTGAACCCTATAACTTATGAACAAATAATGGGCAATTTGCCTAAAGAAAGTGTTAGGGAAAATTTTCCTTTTTGTTGCAGTGGCGTTGACTTCATTGGACCTTTTTGGATCAAGAGTAATAAACGGCGTAAATGTAGTTTGTATAAGACATACGTTTCGATTTTTGTGTGTTTTGTCACTAAAGCTGTACATTTTGAATTAGTGTCAGATTTAACAACTAAGGCATTTATTGCCTCATTAAAGAGATTTATTGCTAGAAGAGGAAGACCCTCTCTATATAATATTTTCTGATAATGGTAAAACATTTATAGGAGCTAATGCCGAACTTAAGAGATTGTACAATTTAGTGATAAATCCTGATTCTGAATTGGCTGGTTTCTTAGTAGGGGAAAATATAAATTGGAAATTTCTCCCTCCCAGAGCACCAAACTTTGGCGGCTTATGGGAAGCTGGCGTAAAGTCGTTTAAATTCCATTTTAAACGTGAGGCAGCCAATTCTAGATTTACTTATGAGGAGTTTCTAACCATTATGACTCAAATTGAGGGAACTTTGAATTCCCGTCCTCTAACACCTTTGTCAACGGATATAGATGATTTGTCGGTTTTGACTCCGGCACACTTTTTGATTGGAAGACCAATTACTTCCATTAGTGAACCAAATATAATGCATATAGAAACTAATAGATTAAACATATATCAGAGATTAACAAAAATTGTGCAGTCTATATGGAAAAGGTGGAGTAATAATTACTTAAGTAATCTCCAACAGAGATCTAAGTGGAAATTTGAAAAAGACGACGCTAGAGTGGGTGATTTAGTCCTTATTAAAGAGGATAACTTAGCAGTCAATAAATGGCTAATGGGCAGATTGATCGAGGTATTTCCTGGAAAGGATAACAGAATTAGGGTTGTAACGATCAAGACTCAACATAATTTTTCTAAAATTTGTATTTTGCCCATGAGAAAATGAATTTCTTTCACTTGTGTTACAATATTTAACTTATTTTTTAAGTTGTAATTAATTATTTAGTATTGTGTGTATTTTTAGTGAATTATTTTTGATTTATAATTATTATAATAGTGTTCAATTTTTTTAAACTATTGTAAAAATCCATGAAACTTATTGAATGTTATAACATTGCAAT
The DNA here is from genome assembly GCA_019973975.1 of Trichonephila clavata. NCBI lineage: Eukaryota > Metazoa > Arthropoda > Arachnida > Araneae > Nephilidae > Trichonephila > Trichonephila clavata. The sequence goes on along the minus strand of BMAO01000428.1, from coordinate 12,642 downwards.
GCCGGCCGGAATGTTTGCGCAAACCCAACTGCGCATGCCTGAACTGCGCATGCGCATCTATCGAGATGTGTATGAAGTAGAAGTTATGAGTAATTAATAAACGCTAGTCCACAAGAAAACTGTGTCGTGATTGTGTCATGAACAATATGTGTTAGAGACTCTTGAGTCCACTTAAGTGTTAGAGCTATCGAAGTAAATAAAGAGGATTAAATGAAGATGTTTTCTTTTATCCATATGAAAATATTTGTGTAGGTCACTAACAACTTTCTTCAAGAGATTTTTTTAAAAAGAAATACGATAGAAATAATATTAGCAATATTAATGCATAATTGTCTTAAACTATCAAAAGGTTGTCTTAATAATTAATTGCCAATTCAATTTGTCAAACCTATTAGGTAACGGGATGTACAGCGACCAGAGTCCATAAGTGATTTTTCCATGTGAATCATTCATATATGTTCTATGTTTAATCTCTAATTTTTACATGTGCATTCAGCATTTTATATCTAAAGATAGTTGGTTACCCATTTGTGAGGCTCAAATTTTGTAAGCAATTAGAAATGACTGCTTTTAAAGATCCAGTATAGTATGATAACATTAAAGAATAATTGTGATAAAAGTATTCTTTTATGCATCAATTTAATAAAATATTTTATAAATTCATCCATTTAAGATGACATTTAACTCGAAATTTTATTAAAAAATGGCTAATAATTTTCTTTTACCTTAATTATTGCAAATGACTTTTAATTTTATAACGAATAATTTAGAAACTAAACTACTCAGCAAAAATAAATTTTCATCATCCATTTTTTTAAAAAAAAAATTCAAAATAAAATTAAACTACTGAAAACTTATTAATGAAAGTTATTTAACAAAAATAAAATTTATCCATGAAATTCCAAGACAAGGAAAGTCCACTGAAAAAGACCGAAGTTTAGTATTTGAAAGGAAAATGCGAACCACACATGCCAATGCAAAATAATATATATTCCAAAAATCCCCTGAAACACAAAGGGATATTTTTTTCTTTCCTTCATAACAGAATTTCACAAAGAAAAGATTTGTTCCTAGTATATCTTCTATAGAGAAAAAGGCTTAATGTTGATTTAGATAAAGAAAGAAAGAAATATATTGGCGAGACCTATTGGTAAAAAACGAATACCATAGGTGTGCAGTGAAGCGTTTAGCTTAAAGCAAATTTAATTGCTACCCTAGAGAAAGTGAGCTTACGCGTGGGAACGGAAAACAGGCTTGCCTATCTGTAGAGACGCATAATTATACAGAAAAAAAATATGTGAAACTGAATACATTGATTTTATGAAAGTAAGAGGTGACTTCCATTGTGGTCATTGATTCCCTTAGGGAAAATTATGCATGTTTTTTCTTCCATAAGCAAGTCGCTTCTCAAGAAGATCGTTTGTTTTTGAAATTTTCTTTTTACTCAGCAATAAAAATGCTGTAGAACTTGTATTATTTTGCGGTTCTAATGCATAATTCGTGAGCAATATTACCTGTATTCAAATGGGATTTTCCCATTATCGTTAAAATTTAAATATATGCTTGTTGTTTTGATCTTTAAGTTTTTGTTGTTATTTGTTGGTTTTGCTTATGCAGCCATTGAATTCGACATCTGCATGTTATAAATGTATTAAATTTCTGAAAATCTCTGTAAGAAAATATATACTATTAGTAAAAGTTTGAATATATGGCATTTCTGAATAAATTTTTAAAAATTGTTTCTCCTTAGATTTGTATTGCATATTGCAAATACTATATTACTCGTAAAAATTAATTCAGTAATTTATAAATAAAAATAGATACTTATAAGGTTCATAACCTTAGCCATGCAGGCATTAAAGAAAAAGATCTAGTAATTTAATATTCAGTGACAAAGTGTGTAATTACAGATGAATATGACCTTTATTCAGGTGGAAAGACAACTCGTTAAAAGAGATCCAGAATAAAACTTATTAAAATTTATCTTTCCAACCCAAATGAACTCGCGGGCCGCTTCAAAAAACATTATAATCCCGAGAGTCGCATATAAAAATAAATATCTTTATATTAAATTTGGACCCAATACAAATATTTATTGGGGAGAAAATTTATTATTGTTTTTCTTGTATACAAACATATATAATATAATTATAATAAGGCGACGATCAAAAATAATGTTTCGTCTATTTAATTACAGAGATATTTCTTTCTTAATACTTTCACTTAATTTTTGCAAGTCGATTTCAATGGATGTATGGATGTATTTGCGCATCGAGCTTGTGATGCTGCAGGTATTCGTCCGTTAAGTTTGAGCGCGATTTGTGTTTAATAACTTTCATTTTCGAAAAGAAAAAAAAAGATTCGCTGTAACACAAGCAATGTGATAAAATAGAAACAATTACAGATTTGTTAGGGTATCCAACTATCCTAAAATTGTAAATTTTGACAAAAATTTTTTAAAAAGGTTTTATGATTTTATTTTATAGGCCATCTTTTCACTTTATAAAAATACCAAGTTTATTATTTTCCGTCACTAGAACAAAAACTACAAGTGTTTTAGTAAAAGCAGATGTCATTACTTTAAGCAAGATGTCATACTTTAAAATGCGTTTTACTCGAAGTGAGTTTCCTTGAAAATGTTCAAACGCGGTCATTGATTGCTCAGACAGTTTTAAAAATAATTAACTGAAATTTTTTGTGTATGTTTTGTATAATAGTAGAAGTGTTTTAATTTTCAGATTTATCAATCACTGTTTTATGACAAAATTTACAGTCCCTTATGTGAATATAATCACTATTTTTTAAGCAATTTCATGTAATAACTAAGATAAAGTGCTCTAGTTTTTGTAAAAATTAATTTATCTCTTATCCTGAAGGTCATTTCAAAAATGAATAACATAGCAAAATATCAAAATTGAAAATTTGTTCTTAAACCTTTGTTACAGAATGGTTATGTTTATGTTATTTTTTGTAAATTTTTACCCATTTTTTCCCATTTTAGTAATAATAACTTCAATTTTTTCTTCTTAATTTTAGCATATTTTTCTTAAAATGTACTAAGCAAATCTAAAAAATAACAAAAAAATCCCCATATCTCCTTTTTTTTAAAAAAAAGTTGTCACAAGTAGTCGGATACCTTAAACATTAAAAACAAAAACATTGTACAAAATTAGTCGTATTTTGTAAAGTTGCAAAGAATCTCGCGGGCCTCAAAATTATTTAAGGAGGGCCACATACGGTCCCCGGGCTGCGGGTTGGCCTCCCTTGGTGTATAGTATATTATCATCTAGCATATAATTTCAAAAAAGAACTTAATTATAAAAATCAACACCAGGAGGACAAAAATTGTAAATTTGTTCATAAGCTTTAAGTTAATTTGAATTAAAATCTCTCTAGAATATACGAGAAAATGACGAGGGAACTTGTCATTTTGAACATTAGTCAAGTGATGAAGTTAACAACTAAGATAGTATTCTATTCTTCAAACTTCGGCAAAATATATAAGGCTTGTTTAAAATGACTGTGCAGTAGAAACATCATTACATTGCAGGATACTCTACGTAATGAAATCCATGACTTCATCCAACCATGAAATTCGAAACCCTACCCACACTGGACTATCAGGGTTTTTAAAATTCTTTAATTGGAATGAGGATAAAAAAAGAAAGAAGAATTTGTATGATTAAATATAAAATGTTTAGCGTGTCTTATGAATTCATCTATCAAGTAAAATGTTATCAGAGTTGAACTTGGATGCCATCGCTGATTCTTGGCATTATGTTAAAAACAGGATATTTAATGGTGGAGATGTAAATCAAAGTATAAAGAATTTTTTTGTGTAATATTGATATTTCTATAAGTAACTTTATTAAATAAATAAGCACTATGTACAAAATTCTGAAGTGTGTATAGAATTATCAAACTCACACATTTGTGTGTGAGGAACTAAGCAAGTTATTTAACTCGAAAAATTCACACGATTCTCAGCATGAGAAGCAGAATAAGTATTAAGTTTCATTTTCGAGATAAGTAGAATAAATAAATAACTTAAACAGAAAACAATAAAATTAATTAGGATATAGCTCAATAATTCAGTAATCTAAAAATTACTCTGTCTAAATCATCGCCATTAAAGTTAAATCTCCCTACCAGTTACAATGGTGCTTGCGATTATTCTTTTTCAGAAATGATTTTCTTCAATATCCTCCTTCTTTTAATAATGTTGTTAATCACAAAGGAAAAAAAACATATTGTTCTCTTCATTTTTTTAATATTTGCGTAAGCTTTTGGAGCTCAAGTTTGCTAGAAAAAGTGGAATGTACAAAAAAAGAAAAAAAAGAAAAGAAAATCAAATTGAGACACAATAAACTCAATAAAAATAAAAGTGTGCTCCCCAAGCAAGTTAAATTTTAAAGCGAAAGAACTTATTAAAGATTGCCAATCACTTTCCAAGCACTTTTGTAATTTTATGATTCAAAACTATTATACAAAAAGTAAGTTAATAATATTTTCCCATTCATTCATTCTGTTTTTTTCACCTAAGCACTAGCAATGTATAATTATTTTTCTGCTCTAAATACATCCAAAAAATAGAAATTTAGGGACAATATTTTTAACCTTCATATGCCATTGTATCTTAAAGAGAAATTAGTATACATTCTATTCATTCGAGAAAATCGAAATTTTTCAGATTTTTTAAGATGAATTTTTCATAGAAGAATTTTTAAAATTTTTATTTATACCTTACAAAAGAGTAACATTTTTTGTACATTTACAAACATTAAATTAAGATATATTTGGAATTTGAGTAGAATAATTATCGGAAAAAATGTTTGTAATCACAATGAAAAACCCGGAACGAAGAAAGTTAGGAATGTATATTCAATGAAACACTTATGCATAGCAAACACTGAAAGGACAACATAACTCTATTCAACAACCTCAAGAATTCCATTTCCATTTTTAAATTAGATAATAACAACAATTTCTGGTGTTCCATTAGTAACGACTGACCTATTCGTTTCACTGCTGAACTATGATTAAAATAAATATTAGTTATATAGTCTGAAAGACTCACATGACTTCTCCCAAACAAAAGGTTTCTTTATATTTGATTAAAACTCTTGACAAAATACGATGATGAATGCTGTCAAGAATATTCTCTGCTGAAAATACAAAAGAATTTGTTAAATAAATGCCGTCATAAAGGTTTACTCGTTCCCCTTTTCCGGAAAAGTTTTAAGTTCGTACATGAAAAGTAAAATGCTATATAAATGGTTTTCAAATAGATTTCTTTGCTAATTATTTGTATTTGAGCTTCTATCAATTATTTTTAAAGGACTTTGCTCAGTATTGTACACAGAGATAACCATAAAACTGGTTAAACCCTATTCATCTTTACATAAGTTTAAAAGCTGTCCTTAGTCAGCATTGTTTATAATACTAAAGTATCCATCCTGTTACTAACACTCGAGAGGACAGATTTATTCTCAGGTAAGCTTTACAGGATCGATTACAGTCCTTAAGTTAGGAAGTGGGCGTGTTTGTAGTACAAATATCTACATGGACAGTGTGTCAACGTCTGGAGCAGCTCAGACTGGATCGCGGTTTCCCTTGACACTGTAGATTAGAAATGTGAAGTGCAAAGACAAAACTGGATGTGGGATTGGCATCACGTTGTCTTTTCGTGCAAGTTCCGGTTTTCCTTATAATAATAGACGCATCCCTGTCTGGAGGCATAGAGGAGAACGTATTTGGTTTGCTTGCGTCCGAAATCGTCATATGGTCTCTGCACCTGACTGACGGGAATCTGACTGACGTATCTTAGAAAATGTTGAAGGAAAGAGTTACATTTCTCAGATATTAAGTGAGTGTGGCTGTGTCATATCTTTGAAGACTCGGAGACGTCGTCTTTCAAAAAGCTAACGCAAGATAGCATGTTGTCCGTCGTGTACCGGCCTACCTCGACTCAAATACAGTGTAAGATGTTCTCCGGATCTCACTCACAGTTAACATTTAATGACGTGTTGTTGAGACTGGGCCGCCACCTCTCACCAGCCACTATGATTGAAGAATTATGGCATTGTCTTGAAGCTGCATGGAATGGTCTGCCGATATTTTTGTCCGATATCTTAAGTAGACTTGATGACTATCTGAATTAGAGCTCCTGTATGCTCCCAAAATACATACAAATTTAATCATGTCTTTTCCTTATCATGGTGTGTGTGTGTGTGTGTGTGTGTGTGTGTGTGTGTGTGTGTGTGTGTGTGTGTGTGTGTGTGTGTGTGTGTGTGTGTGTGTGTGTGTGTGTGTGTGTGTGTAAGGGGGTGTTATTTGATATATGAGAAAGATCAAATGTATTTTTTGTTGAACAGTGTATGTAAATTAAGGCTCTTATGCAAGACGAGCATTTGAGATAAATCCACCATCGTGCCATTTATTTCAGTTACTTCTTCACTCTGTAATGCAATTCCTCGTTTTTCAAGCTTGTGTATTTAAAATTTAAAATTTTCTCATTACTTAATTGACGTAAAAAAGAATGGAAAATTTCTTCTTAAGTTGCTGAAAATTCATCTTATTTAATAAAACGGCGATAAATTTACCGCATCAGTAAAACTTCAAATATAAAAAAGTACTAATTATATAGACTTAATTTTAAAAAAGAAAGACGTCGGTTTATGTTCTTTCCAAGATCAAAACTAAAGTCTGTTTCATCACATCATACTTGTGAAAGGTATTTATAGAAATACAAAATATGAATATACACATAGAATAAAACAATTTAAAAAGGAAGTATTTGCATAGCCTTTGCATTATACATTTGGCGCAAAAAAATGGAGGTGGCTGAAGTTTTTATCTCAAAGTTCCTTAAATATGAGTTTCGGAAAGTAATCACTCGAGATGAGAAGGTTAAGGAAACAATCGAGCAACTTCGTCAAAGCACTTAAAAAACATTTTTTTTTTATCATGCTAGAATTTTTTATATAAAGTTTCACATGTTAGATATATATATTTGCTCTTACTATATTATGAGATAATATGATTTGAAAATGTTCGATCACGTCAATAATTGAAAAGTTTATTAAAGTTAATCCAATGACAGTTACAAATTGGATTCGCAGATTAAAACTAAAGGTTTTAACTAAATATCTCTAGTTGAAAAAATTATTAAAATTTGAAGATGAATACATTATACAATTGAGATTGAAGAGTCAAAATCTTGGTCTAGTAAATATAAATCAGTTGATTGGTTTCAATTAATAGGAGAAAAATGAATACAAAAAGAACAATATATCAATTTATTCTGATTACTAGATTTTATAATGAGCTAAGCGAACGTTTTAACAATCATTATAGTGCTGATCATTTTAAATCCTGTAAAAATACTCTTGATCAGTGCTCTCCAACCTTTTTATCTCCGGGGTCCCTTCAAGGTTTGATAATTTTACCGCGGACCGCAGGAAAGAGGGGGGAACGTTGATTGTTTATGTTTTGGATTATTTTGATTTAATAATATTAATTTAATTGTATTTCAACATGCCTTTAGAATTAAATACAGTTACACTAAAAATAAATATCAAGCGATTTAACATGTAATATAAATAAGTTTATTTCTATAATAAGTCACACAAACCTGAGAGAAATAAACTAATGTAAATAACATAGAAATAATTTAATGTTCCTTGTGCGGCCCTGTACTAGTTGATCTACGGACTGGTATCGGTCCACGGACTGAGGGTTAAAAACCACTGCTCTAGATGAAATATGCATTAACGCAATTGAAAGAGATTGGGAAAGTGTATGAAGGATTTAACCTTCCCTTCTTATTCTCTTTATTGTTTAGTTTGTCTTTTTTAGAGAGGAGGGGGATTGTGTGTTATTATTATTTTCAAAAAGTCTCAGTACCTCATTTTAGTACCAAATAACTAATAATTACTAATTACATGTATTGTATAGTTGTTCTCCTAAATAAAATTAATACATCACTTTTCTTGTTTTCTTAATTCCAAGCTCGCCAATACCACCACCTAAATTAATTTCTTCCGAAAAATCTTTTTTATTCCAAGTAAATCTAAAATGCGTTTCTACGAAGGCAGCTGCGGCCACCTTCGTGTCTACATATTCTGCAAGATACATAGAACAGGGTCTGTATTCGTGTAGGAAGATCCCTGTGCTTCTCCCCGTACTAAGGAAAAAGGGGAATTTTAATAAGTTGAATATAGAAATAAAATTAATGCTGAATAATTAGATTTAAAAATGATACAAAAAATTCACAGCATTCTAAATTTTGTTCAATATTCAGAGCAATTTTTTTTTCTTTTATGAGTAGCTGAAAAGTTTTAAATATTTATATGCATATTTTAGTTTATATGGAACATTCTTTATATACATATATATCAATGTGAACTTTTAAATACTTTCTTTATTAAATATAAATCGATATGAACTTTTAAGTTAAATAAATCTTTCTTTTCTTTTTTTTATTAGGGAAAAAAGAATCATTTGCACCTGTTTGTCATTTTTACCTTGAATATATATGCCATTTTTCCTTCAATACAAAAGATGTGTTATTTCTTTTTCTTGCTTAAACATTCGTTGTTGTTGTCGACCTTTAAAATAGTTGTATTTTCCCTTCATACTTTTGTACCTAGTCTATCTGTTACATAAAGCCTAGATGAGCTGAAAGGTAAAATTTTACAATTATAAAATCATAATGCGAGAAACTCAAATTATGAAGATGAAAATGACATAGCTGTTTTTCATAAATAGATTTTAATTTAAAATGCATGACATTATTCCAGGTAAAATTAAAATGAGATAACTGGGAGCGCATATTTGAGCTATTTTTATTTTAATAGCTCTATTATATTTTAAAGGTCGTTTATTTGCCGAGCGTGGGTGAATGGTTTGAATAAAAATAGACATAGAGATGAATAAAATGAAACATTCTTTATATTCGGATTTCAGTTATCATAAGATGATCGGAGATGCTTTAAAAAAGAACAGCTGGTACCAAAATAAGAATTCTTAACTGCTTATTTAAAGTATTCTTTTGCTGTACATTGGATTATATTACTTGCTTCATGCTTTAGATACCACCACACAAGTTTTATTTTTTTTCTTTAAAATTCATTGGAGAATTTTCTCTTAGATATGTATTAAAATATCTCGTCTTGATATATTAAAATGTTGATATAGATTGCAATACATTAGAAGGTAATTAAAATAATTCCATGATTTTATCTCGTATAAGTTTCAAGAAGCGATAATATTCTTAAAGTACATAATTTTTTTTATAATTCTATAATTAAAAAGTCAGTTTATACCCCCATTCAAAAGCCAGTGGCGCTAGCTACCGCCGTATCAGCTGTACCAATGATACGGGAGCCCCAACATGTGTAACTACAGTACCACTAACAGGGCTTTCATTTCTAAAAAAGGGCCCCGAAGGAGTCCACTCAAAACTAGCTACGCTAGTGTTAAAAGCTATTAATTTCATACAAAAAAAGGAATTTTCTATCATTTTGTATGTATCCTAAATGCCTTCTAATAAATGCATTGTAGTTAATTTACAAGTAATTTCATTAAACATTTGAAAATTATTTAACAAATAGTCGTGTAAAAATTACTTGGAGCAAGTGTTCAATAATGGAAATAACCTATTTAAATTCAGTATCGCGAAAAATGGTTTAAAATTTGCTCATGGAAAATGAGCAGAGGAAACAAAATTGATTGATTTAATGTTGAGAATAACTTACTTTTAAAAAAAAGAATTAAGTTTAATTATTTAAAATATTTATTTTAACATACATTTAAAAGGTAATTAGCACTAGAACCTTTCTAAAAGTGGTCATTTATTTATTAAAATACAAATTAGAATCTTTATCACATCCCTTACATTTTATTATAAGTTATATTTCTTCTGCTTTTGTATTTCATAGTTGCGTTGTTGTTTAAAACCTTTTCCTTTGTTTTACCGATCATGAGCATAAAACATTCGATGCAAATATAAATATTGTAGTTGAATTATTTTTGTATTTTTTGTGCAATAACAAATAAGATACAAGTTGAAAATAATGTAAAATTAATTTTTTTGGGAATCAGGTTTGTTACACCCAGATTGCGTCTTGTAATATATGGAAGGTTCATCACCTCCTATGTTGAGATTTTGGAGAAAAAAATTAATAAAATGAGAAGTTTAAAAATGAGTTTTTAAATAGCACATTTTTTGTGAACCAAGTAACTTCCTTTTGGGGGAAAAAGTAACCCAGCAATAAATCTTTTCTTAAAGCTCTTTCTTCTCATTTATAAATCTAAGCAATTCAGGTTCACGGTGTTATGTCATTGGACTCCACTCTGAGTTTCCATCGAAAATAATCCGGGTTACATAACTGCGAAACACACAATATGCATTGTGGAAGCATCTGTCTTAAGTATTGCATTATAAACAAAAAACAATGGCGCCCTCGCATACTAAAAACAGAGTTTCGTGCATATTATATCTATTTAAAAACTTCAATGTTTTTCTGCTCGTTGGCGGGTATAATTTTTTTTGTCATTCCATTCTCATCTAGGTGCACAAGAAAAGGAGGTTCTAGAGGTCCCGACCCCACGAACATCGGTACATCGATTGACCTACATATTTGACTACCAGAGACCTGTTTTAGACTGCGTCCGACTTGTTTAAAGTTAATTTTTGAAGGAGTTCTAGACAACTTTCTCCTCCGACCGGTTTTTTTAAAAAGTTTCTTTAGAGTAGAAAAATGAATTTGAAAGACATTTGGGGTCTTCTTCGCCTTTGAGAATTCAGGTTTTTTCACTGAAGGTTTTGAAATGAGTGAGTGAACCAGTGTAGTAGTCATAAAAGACCTGCTTATTTCGTCAATGCAAGTGAACTTATTGGAAATAGTGAAATAGGTGAAGACAAACTACCAAATGAGTGACATAGTAATAGTTATTATTAACTCTTTCTCCACCGAAAATTTAAATAAGATTGACAGCATTAAAATAGTGAAAGTTTGGAAAAAGAGAAAAAAATTCTTGAATTATTTTTAGACGAGACATATACTTCCATGCTCGCTTATACTCCTTTAGAGCATTATTTTATACAAGGACCCAAATTGCGTTATGTTTGAAGAATTTTCAGAGTTTAGTTTGCCTTTGAAAAGAATTGAAATGCACTAATTAAAAACACTAGTTAAAAATACATCTTGTAAAAGAAATAAAGTTTATATCTATTCTCAAAAAATTGCTTCATTTTCCATTCTTTTTTGGTCATATTATACTACTGAAAATTTCGTTTTGTATAAAGTTAACCTTTTATAAGGCCTTGTAAAGTATGCTTACCCCCATTAATTCTGAAATATCAATAGGGAGCTATTTTTATAGTGAGATATAAAGGGGGGGGGTGTATAACTGACAAATTTTGAGAAAGACGTGAAATTGGACGACGTTTCCAAAAATGGTGCCATCGAATCCTATTCTTCCTAACTGATCTGAAAATTGTCAATGCTTTTTCATTCTTTGGAAAGTAAGTAGAATAGATTTGGTACCCCAAGCGCAATTAGATTTTTGACTTCGGCTTCTAAACAACTGATTTCTGTATTTTCAAGTCGTAAGCGAAAAGAACAACTTGTAAGTTATCTGAGCAACAAGAAATGTGCTCCAGATGACGTGTAATTGACTAAAATTGGTGACCATTTGTCAACTCAACAAAAAAACCGTATAAACATTGCCTTTTGTGTTTTACTAAAACACATAAGAACAAGATACGTTTGTACAGCTTGCAATGCCCCACTATATATTAATCCCTATTTTCTGAAATTTCATGGAATGCATTACGTATAAATTCTTAATTTCTTGAATAAAAAATATATCTAACTTATGATCCCCTTTTGTATATTTTAATATTAGCAAATTACATTTTATAAATAGCAAGTAATGCGATTTAAAAATAAACGCACAACATGAGATATTCTACTTTTGAAAATCCCCCAATTAGAGGAGAAAAACATTCCTCCCACCAAAATAATTTCTCTAAAAAATGAAACTAATTTTAGGTAATGAGCTACAGGAATTTCTCTTTAAAGGTAAATCAATGTTTATATCAAAAATATTTTAACATAGCATTTCTAAAAAAAATGGCGTGGCCGCGGTAGCCGAGTGGTCTAGGTATCGGATCATGACTAGCGTGTCATGAGTTCGATCTCAGTACCATTAAAGACCCGCCGTGTAGGGAAGCGATACACGTTAAATCTGTCGAGAGCTCTCAAACGTCCTCCCGTTGGTGTGGTGTGGTAGTTAGGAGAGGGGGGTGCCAGCTCAGGTGTCGTCCGCGTCACTTGACCATGGTTCAAAATTACGCGGACCGTCGCCAAAAGCCCTCGTGTTGCTAAGACAGTGCGACGTTAATATTCACTCACTCACTCTAAAAAAAATGGCTCTACTGAGAATTGAATCACCTTGCTCTACAAGTTATAAATGCACATTCTAGTGCAATACAGCTTGAATGTGTGAGTTATGCACATGAATTATTCACCACAAATAAATCTATGATGCTTTTGAAGTGATAAACTTCTTTAGGCGCGTTTTTTGAAGCGTCAGGGTCGGGTGTATTACACTAATTCGGTTTTTCTCGGCTCT
>BMAO01000427.1:0-41441 GCA_019973975.1 Trichonephila clavata | reverse complement strand
ATTAGTATGAAAAAATTAAATTATTTTTATTTTAATGAAAACGTGCAGTTAAAATTTTCTGTGCGTATAAACACTCGTGCTGCTTTATATGTAGCATTATTAAAAATAGTTGTTTTGCCTTTTTATATCGAAAATTTTCCTTTTTTTTCCCTTTATTCCTTTTTCCTCTTTAACAAGTTTCTAAAAAGAGCACAGAAGATTTAATATTTTATAAAGTGAGACTTTAGTCTTGATATATATAGTACTAGCTGTTACCCGCCCGCTTCGCTGGGAATTTCATGATGTTTTATAAATTTTTACTGCTTATATATATGTATAAAATATTGATATCTAACTCCTGCATTAAGAATTCGATTGTATTGAAAAATATACTTACACCTGTAACTGTCGCCTGTTGATAAAAAAGGGGGCAGAACTCATCTAATTTGTGTTTTCTAAAAATCTCTAAAATTGAAGCATAGAATGATGTTTGCTCTTTCGTAACCCAAAAACCAAGTGGATTCCCGCAAAACCAATTTTCGGTGGATCTCTACTCCGTAAATTGAACATGCAAGCCAAATTTCAAGTCTAAATCTAACAGGGGAAAAAAAAGTTTTACTATCAATATCCCCGTAATCCCGTTGAGAGCCGTTTTCCAAAATAACCGCTCTTAGCGGATTTCAACTGAACAAAAGAAAAATGCAAACCAAATTTCATTATTATAGTCCTTGTAGCTCGAAAAAAGTAATTTTTTTCGTCAATACGTCCCAGTAACCCCCTGCACCCCCCCCAGAACTTGATTTGCTGAAAATACATTCTTAGTGGATCCCTATTCAACAAAAGAAACATGCTTAACAAATTTAAAGTTTGTGGGTCAAACAATTCAAAACAGGAATTTTTTCTTTAACTTCCTTTGACCCCTCGCAACTCTCCTTGGGGGTCAATTTTCGTTTTACTCTTTGTTAGAGGAACTCTATTCCATGAAAGGAACATGCCTATACCAATTTTCAAGCAGGATGATCAAATAGTTTAAAATGGAAATATTTATCAATTACGCCTCTTAATCTCCCGAAATTAAACTTAGTAGTTCATATTCGCGAAACCCATTTTGTAGCGGTTCTCTACTTTACGAAAGGAATCTGCTTATCAAATTTCAAGACTGTACGTCTAACAGTTTAAAAATGGGGATAATTATCTATAACGCCACTTGAGCCCCCGCAACGCCACTTCTGGGTCTGTTTTCACAAAACCAATTTTGTAGGGGAATTGCACACTATGAAAGAAATCTGGCTAGCAAAATTTGAAGACTGTGCGTCCAATAAATTTAAAATGCAAAAAAAAAAATTATCAATAACGCCCCTTGAACCCCCGCAACGCGGCCTAGGGGTCGATTTTCACAAAACACATTTTGCAGTGTATTTCTATCCTATGAGAGGAATCTGCTTACCAAATTTCAAACTGTGCGTCTAATAGTTTAAAAATAGAAATAATTATTTATATCTGCCCTTAACACCCCGCAACACCCCTTGGGGGTCAATTTTCTCCAAACCCGTTTTGTAGCGGATATTTACTCCATGAAAGAAACATTCCTACCAATTTTCAAGCAGGGAGGTCAAATAGTTTAAAAACGAAAATATTTATCTCTTACGCCACTTATTCCCCTGCAACGCCACTTAGAGGTCTGTTTTCACAAAACCTTCTTATAGCTGATCTCTACTCTATAAAAGAAATCTCTTTATCAAATATAAAGACTGTGCGTCTAATAGTTTAAAAATGGAAATAATTATCTATAACGCCCCTTAAGTCCCCTCAACGCCACTTGGGGGCAATTTTCACGAAACCCATTTTTAGCGTATCTCTACCCTATGAGAGGAATCTGCTTACTAAGTTTCAAGACTGTAAGTCTAATAACTTAAAAATAGGAATTTATAACGCCCTTTAAACCCCCCGCCCCCGCAACAACCCCTTGGGGGTCAATTTTCCCAAAACCCATTTTGTAGCGGATATTTACTCCAGGAAAGAAACTTACCTACCAATTTTCAAGCAGGTAGGTGAAGTAGTTTAAAAACGGATATATTTATCTATTACGCCCCTTAATCCCCCGCAACGCCACTTAGAAGTCTGTTTTCACAAAACCCGTTTTGTAACTGATCATTATTCTACGAAAGGAATCTATATATCAAATTTAAAGACAGTGCGTCAAATAGTTTAAAAATGGAAATAATTATCTATAACCCCCCCCAAGCCCCTGCAACGCCACTTGGGGGTCGATTTTCAGCAAACTCATTTTGTAGAGGATCTCTACTCTCTGAAAGGAATCCGCTTACCCAATTTCAAGATTGTACATCAAGTAGTTTAAACATGGAAACAATTATTATTAAAGCCCTTAACCCCCTGTAACGCCCCTTGCGTTTCGAATTTCGGAAAATCCTTTCTTAGCTGATGTCTACTCTATCAAAGGAACATGTCTACCAAATTTCAAGTCTGTAGGTTGAATAGTTCCAGAGATTTCGTGATTAGTCAGTCAGTCAGTCATTCAGTCAGTGAGTGAGTCGCTTTTCTCCTTTATATATATATATATGTAATATCGCTGGCCGTTGGAATGGATTTCCTAATATGATCACTATTTTTGATGGCATTGACGAGGAAGTCCTTTGAAATAGTAAATATAGTTTATTGAACATTCAACACGTAGCGTTCCAACATTACACGAAGCAGACAAGAGACATAAAACACAAACCAAGCTGCAGTAGATTACATGATGAAAGACAAAGACAGAAGAGAGACGGTTTCCAGAAATCTCAGTGCATATATACACTCAAGAGCCAAAACATTATGACCACCTGTCAATAATGAGTTGGCCCACCTTTGGCGCGCAACACAGCTTCAACACGCCTTGGCATGGATGCTACAAGTCCTTGGCAGATGGCCGGAGAAAGATTGTACCAGATATTTAAAAAACGGTCAGACAAATCCAAGATATTGCAAATTGGTGGTCTTTGTACTCTGAGCTGCCATCCCATGACATCCCAAATGGGTTCTATCGGATTGAGATCCAGTTAGTTAGGCGGCCAGGACATTAACTGGAATTCAACATCATGTTCCTGGAACCACTCCCACACAATTTTAGCCTTATGACATGGGGCGTTGTCCTGTTGGAACATTCCATTTCCAGCTAAAAAAAGGCCATGTAAAGGTGCAACTGGTCCGCAATGATGTTCAGATACCCTGTATCATTCATGGTCTGCTCTACCACAACCACGGGTCTCAGAGACACCCAAAAGAACGTTCCCCAAAGCATAATACCGCCACCACCTGGAAGACGGCGTATCCTGACACGGCCATCAGCGTGATGAATGAAAAACCGTGATTCATCTGACCAGGCAACTCTCTCCCACTGATCCATGGACCAGTCTCGAGGTTCCCGGGTCCAGCGCAGGCGCAGTTGGCCATGACGCTTGGTCAGCAAAGGCACACGAATGGTACGTTTGCTGCGTAACCCCATATCCAACAATGTCCACTGAACAGTGTGCTCCGATACTTTTCTTCTTGGCCCTGCATTGTATTCGGCTGTAAGCTGGGCCACTGGCTGGCTCCTATTTTGCTTCACCATGCGAGACAGTC
This sequence comes from Trichonephila clavata, assembly GCA_019973975.1. Lineage (NCBI taxonomy): Eukaryota > Metazoa > Arthropoda > Arachnida > Araneae > Nephilidae > Trichonephila > Trichonephila clavata. The sequence goes on along the minus strand of BMAO01000427.1, from coordinate 37,838 downwards.
TCCGACGACCTTTTTCTTTGATAGCGTGTGGAAGTTCAACACCATGTCGTCTACTGCTAATTTCACCGTCATTCATCCACTTTGCATAAGTACTAACAACTGTAGGTCACGAACAACCCACGAGTAGTGCAGTTTCGGAAATACTTGTTCCGAGCCATTACTCAATCTACCCTCTATCGAAGTCGCTTAGATCCGCAGCCTTTCCCATCACACACAGAAGTAAGTGAAAGAATGATTCTTCAGACTCTCCAGCAGCAGTTAAATACCACTTCCACCTGATTATGTGCCTTCCACGTCATCCACGCGAGTTCATTGAAAAATGTGCGGGTGGTCATAATGTTTTGGCTCTTGAGTGTAGGTAGCTCAAATCATATAATTTGAGTGGGTGGATAGATGTTGTTCAAAATACTATCGTTAAGTGGCTGGCTAACTTATGTATGTATATATATATTCAATCCACATATTCTTACTTAAATAAATTTCATATATTATTAAAATTTCTACTCTCTTGGCAACGAATATAAAAGATAACTTTTTATTAATCTATTTTCATTTTGTTCTTCTTTCGGAGATAATGCAATACATTTTTAAATGTCTGTTTAAAAAATGCTTTATCTCCAGTATTCATCTTAAAAATACTAAAAGTTGTTATAAGAAAACATTCTTTAAACATTTATTTTTAAAGCAGAAGTTATGTAAAAATAAAGAATAAAATAATATATGTTCTTTAAATAGCATTCTTTCCAAATAAGCAAAGAATCTTCCCAATTCCATAAGACCAATCCCAGGTTTTTTTTTCGATGAATAATGCACCATCAGCTTAATCGGAGTTATAAAAACAGAATGACATGATGATGAAAGATTTATTCGTGTGGATATTTTCTAAATTTTTTTTTCGAAAAGTGCAAGTAATCAATTCTTAAATTTCTTTCAAAGTAACCTTTCGACTTAAAATCGTGAACTTTCACGTTAAAAAAAATTGATAGTTTCATAAAAAACATATTTTTTTTATATTTATAGGAAATTGATAGCGTCAGAATGATTTATTTAAGGCATGAAAGAAAAAAAGAGAAAAAGGCAATTGCATATCAATATTTAAAATTCCGAAAAATACATCGAACAAGCTGTGCCTTTGTGTGTGTGTGTGTGTGTGTGTGTGTGTGTGTGTGTGTGTGTGTGTGTGTGTGTGTGTGTGTGTGTGTGTGTGTGTTGTGTGTGTGTGTGTGTGTGTGTGTGTGTGTGTGTGTGTGTGTGTGGTGTGTGTGTGTGTGTGTGTGTGTGTGTGTGTGTGTGTGTGTGTGTGTGTGTGTGTGTGCGTGAGTACGTGCGTGCGTGTGTGCGCACAAGTAACAGTGTTCACACAAAGTAATCACCGTATACGTAGCAAACAGTTTGTTATATATACGGGGATTTTTTTAAGCTGACACTATTCAGAGCTTCCTACCTAGGCACCACAATGGCATTTAATATGGTAGGTGGTTTGGAAGAACTAAGTGCTCCCACCCCACCAAACTACACACTACAATATGTTAGGAAGAGTAATGATGACATGGAAGCTAGGATTCCTAGAAACAAAAAGGTTCAAGTCCAAAAATCATCCATAGGGTATGTATCACTGTTGTATCAAGAATCAGCTCAATATATGGATATTAAAACAAAAGAAAAAGTATCCTTTCATATGCGACAATCACGCAAGTAATTTGGGTTATTCAAACATATAGTTAACTTAAGTGAGCAAGCTCAAATGAATAGGCCTCTCGTATTAGCAGAACGTGTGTTAATAGCAAAGCTGTACTATCTTAATCATCTTCAGCTCATCCTGAGTTTAAAACTCGACAGAAGATACGCATAAAAAGCTTTTATCACTTAATCTTAATATTTTGGAAGGAAGGATTAAGTTGAAGGTAGCAGAATCACTGACAATTCACGTAAACCTGTTTCAGAAGATGTGATAACAGATGTTGCAACTGCAATTGTCAACGGATCACCGAGAACCATTGCCGGTTATGGTAGCACCCATGGAGTAGGCATCAATTGAAAATGAATGTTTCCACTGTATGGAAAAAATTTTAACGAGGTGTCCAGTATTATCCATACAAAATTAATCATTTACAAAAACTAAGTGATAATGATAAACGACCATTTTCTCTGTCGGTTTTTGCCAAGTTCCTTCCAGCAGACCATTTTCATCTGAACGCGTCTATTAACTCCTTAAATTGTCTATTCTCTGCTTTTTAACAGTCTGTTACAGTGTAAAAAAAATCATATGCATACATCAAACGTCACCGTTTGATGTGGCTTCACAGCCAAATTCATCACTGGGTCATTCTTTTTTGAGATACTCACTCCGATAGGACCAGTAATGTGTGCCGTCCGTTAATGACCAAAGATATCATGCCATGCTAACTGATGTTGTCATTCCGCAAATTCAACAAAGAAAATATTTCAACTAGATGATTTTTATGCAGGACGGTGCACCACCATATATTGGTGTTAAGGTATAACAGCTGTTGCGCCCTCCCTTCCTTGATAAAAGTGTCATCAGTCGTGGTTTTACAATTGCATGGCAACCTCGACATAATTCATGTAATTTTTGACTCTGGGATTACATAAAATCAAATGTTATGTTGGTGGAGTTACAAACTTGAGTATCTTAATGGACAATATATCACAGACAACGTGGAATATTCTGTTTAAGATTTTATTATTTACGGAATACGAGCATTATCACAGACTTATATTACAACCTACACAACTAGGTGGCTAGAGCTAGAAGAATAATACATATGAAAAACTATAAATACAAATGAGAGATACAGGCGCCATCTATTGGCATAACAACAAAACCATGTTAACATTCATTATAAAGTCATTATCTTTAACACTTTCCCTTGTTAACTGGATTTTGTCAGAACGGTCCCATTTGATTACACAATGTCAATAGTCTTGACTTCATCAAGGGTTTTGTCAAAACGTCAGAGACTTGTTTCTTAGTTGACACTTGTTTCACATTTACTTTTCCTTCTAAGACTTTCTCACGCTCAAAGAATTGTTTTATTTCTATGTGCTTTGTCCTTCGATGATATTTAGGGTTGTGTGACAACTTTACTGCTGCCCTGTTGTCCACTTGAAGTAAAGGAATTTCCCTCAAGTTCACTATGCCCTGAATCAGTCTGCAGAGCCAAATTACTTCTGTGGCTGCCTCTGATGCTGCTATAACCTCAGCTTCAGTATTTGAAGTGGCAACAATTGCTTGCCTTTGGCTGCGCCATGAGATAGCTCCTCCAGGATATATCATAACATATCCAGAGGTTGATCGACTTGTTTTGGTACATCCACCAAAATCTGAATCACTATAACAAATGAAACACACCTTTTGTCTCTGTAGCATGGTATGTTATTCCATATCCAACTGTGCCAGCTATGTAGCGGAATACTCTCTTTACCCTGACTATGTCTTCTGCAGATGGGTTTTCAAGTGATCTCGAAAGAAATCCTACACTATATGCTAGATCTGACCTGATACCCACCATCAGATACATAAGGGCACCAACAGCTTGCCTATATGGAAAATCAGAGTTTTTGATTTCAGACTTTTGCAATCTGCAATCTTTTAAAGTGGGTGTAGCCACAGATTTGCATTCCTCAAAACCAAAACACTTAAGTATCTTTCTGGCATATCCTTTTTGATTGATAGTTATTGAATTGTCTTTATGATGCTCAATTTCAAGACCTAGAAAACAAGAAACTTCTCCTACTGAGATTTTGAATTTTGTTTTCACCTCCTTGATGAACATTTCAGAGTCCTGTTGGTCAGTTTCAGCAATTAATCCATCATCAACATACAACACTATTAACAATTTTCTACCTTTTCTTTCCCGAATGTAAAGGCATGGATCCGCTTCACTTGCTTTAAAACCAATATCTGTTAAAAATTGACCAAAACACTTGTTCCAACATCGTGGTGATTGTTTTAAACCATACAGGCTGCGCTTGAGTTTACATACTCTTCCTGAACCATCTTTGAAACCTTCTGGTTGTTGCATATATATAGTTTCCTCCAGATCTCGATAAAGGAATGCTGTTGATACATCAAACTGAGTCAAGTGCATCCTTTCTTCAGCTGCAATGCTTAAAACTGTCAGTATTATTCCTAATTTTATTACTGGACTATATGTTTCACTGTAATCAATGCCCTGGTATTGACTAAACCCTCTCGCAACAAGTCTGGCTTTATACTTGTTGATGCTACCATCTGGATTTGTTTTGAGTCTATAAACCCACTTACAGAGTATTGCTTTAGCTCCAACTGGTAGGTCTGTTAGCACCCAAGTATGATTTTCACTTAATGAATTCATTTCACTTTCCATGGCTTTCTTCCAGTTTGTGCTATCATTGGAGTTAACTGCTTCTTCATATGTTTCAAGATTATAGTCATCTAAATATGACTCTGCTTCCATAATATGATCCTCAAATCGTTTTGGTTTACGCAGAAGTGAGCGGTTCCTCAGCTGTCTATCTGCTGTAGGTTCAGCATCTTCTTCACTATCACTCTCAGAATCACTTAAGTCTTCTTAGCTTTGTGTACTTTCTACAGGATTGTCTTCAATTTTTATGAGATGCTCTTCATACTTTCCCTTATTTGTATCTTCTCTTATCCCGTCTTCTAATTTCAATTCTGTGTGGTCATTACACTTGCCTGCTTTTTCTTGAAATATTACATCTCTAGATAAAATTACTCTGTGTTCTTTCTTTAGCCAAATTCTGTATCGTTCATCTCCATCGATAATTTGATTTCGGAACTATTTATTTAGCTCCAGTATTTATACAGATAGGACAAAAATTGGAGAATCTTCATTTCGTGTTAAAATAGCGAAAGTGAACGATATATCTTTATTATTTTGTAGTTCTTTAAGAATTAATGCACTTGTGTAAGATAAATAAACAAAAATTATTGCGTTTGGAATTAGTTTTTTTCCTTTTTTACCTTTAGCGTTATATGTGAAAAGACCCATCATTATCACTTGCTTCTTAGATTATTTTTATACGTTGACTAGCTGTTACCCGCCCGCTTCGCTGGGAATTTCATGATGTTTTATAAATTTTTACTGCTTATATATATGTATAAATTATTGATATCTAAGTCCTGCATTAAGAATTCGATTGAATTGAAAAATATACTTATACCTGTAACTGTCACCTGTTGATAAAAAAAAGGGGACAGAACTCATCTAATTTGTGTTTTCTAAAAATCTCTAAAATTGAAGCATAGAATGATGTTTGCTCTTTCGTAACCCAAAAACCAAGTGGATTCCCGCAAAACCCATTTTCGGTGGATCTCTACTCCGTAAATTGAAGATGCAAGCCAAATTTCAAGTCTAAATCTAACAGGAAAAAAAAGTTTTATTATCAATATCCCCGTAATCCCGTTGAGAGCCGTTTTCCAAAATAACTGCTCTTAGCGGATTTCAACTCAACAAAAGAAAAATGCAAACCAAATTTCATTATTATAGTCCTTGTAGCTCCAAAAAAGTAATTTTTTTTGTCAGTACGTCCAAGTAACCCCCTGCACCCCCCTCAGAACTTGATTTGCTTAAAATACATTCTTAGTGGATCCCTATTCAACAAAAGAAACATGCTTAACAAATTTCAAGTATATGGGGCTAACAATTAAAAACAGGAATTTTTTTCTGTAACTCCTCTTGACCCCTCGCAACCCTCCTTGGGGGTCAATTTTCGTTTTACTCTTTGTTAGAGGAACTCTATTCCATGAAAGGAACATGCCTACCAATTTTCAAGCAGGATGATCAAATAGTTTAAAATGGAAATATTTATCAATTACGGCTCTTAATCTCCCGAAATTAAACTTGGTAGTTCATATTCGCGAAACCCATTTTGTAGCGGTTCTCTACTTTACGAAAGGAATATGCTTATCAAATTTCAAGACTGTACGTCTAATAATTTAAAAATGGGGATAATTATCTATAACGCAACTTGAGCCCCCGCAACGCCACTTCTGGGTCTGTTTTCACAAAACCAATTTTGTAGGGGAATTGCACACTATGAAAAGAATCTGCTTAGCAAAATTTGAAGACTGTGCGTCCAATAAATTAAAAATGCAAAAAAAAAAAAAAAAAAAGTGATCAATAATGCCCTTTGAATCTTCGCAACGCGGCTTAGGAGTCGATTTTCACAAAACACATTTTGTAGTGTATCTCTATCCTATGAGAGGAATCGGCTTACCAAATTTCAAACTGTGCGTCTAATAGTTTAAAAATAGAAATAATTATTTATATCTGCCCTTAACACCCCGCAACACTCCTTGGGGGTCAATTTTTCCCAAACCTGTTTTGTAGCGGATATTTACTCCATGAAAGAAACATTCCTACCAATTTTCAAGCAGGGAGGTGAAGTAGTTTAAAAACGAAAATATTTATCTAGTACGCTACTAAATCCCCCGCAACGCCATTTAAAGGTCTGTTTTCACAAAACCTTCTTATAGCTGATCTCTACTCTATAAAAGAAATCTACTTATCAAATATAAAGTCTGTGCGACTAATAGCTTAAAAATGAAAATAATTATCTATAACGCCCCTTAAGTCCCGCAACACCACTTGAGGGCAATTTTCACGAAACCCATTTTGTAGCGTATCTCTACCCTATGAGAGGAATCTACTTACTAAGTTTCAAGACTGTACGTCTAATAACTTAAAAATCGGAATTTCTAACGCCCCTTAAACCCCCGCCCCCGCAAACAATTGCTGCTAATTTGAAATTACAAACAGACACTTCAATTTTATTTATTTGTATAGATATAGATTGTGATTATAATAACTATTGTTTGAATGTGACTAAAAATGTAAATAAAAAAAAAAGAAAGGATTAAAACTAACCGTAAAACTTATCAATTTTTTTGTTTCTTGCACATTGCTGTTTGCTTACGAAGCCTTGATTTATTATTTTTAAAAGTGCATCCGAAACAGCCGATGCTCTACTTAACTGAACAGTGAGATAACTATCATAAAAAAAAATTATGGCACGTGTCAGCGTATTATCATGTGCGCGTAACACTGTTATGTCTCATGAAGAGCATCGGTCGCCAGTAACCAAAACAACGACTTCATTAGCTCAGCTTGGCGTTCAATTTGGCGTTCATCTTGGCATTCAGTTTCACGTTCACCCGTATAGTTTCCGTTCCCGTAAGAATACGGGAATAAAATATAGCCTATGTTACTCCCCGTTAATGTAGTTTTCCATTAGTGAAAGAATTTTTAAAATCGCACCAGCCGTTTCCGAGATTAGCCGGAACAAACAGACAGACAGACAGACAGACAGATAGACAGACAGACAGACAGACAGACAGACAGACAAATAATTTAAAAATCGGTTTTTTGTTATGAGTACCGTATATACTTTTAGTGCATTAAGTAAAAAGCTGCTAATTTGAAATTACAAACAGACACTTCAATTTTATTTATTTGTATAGATTAAAATAATTTTGTGTTTTCTAAACTCGAGTGCAACATAATCTTCCACAAACATTTTCAATTAGCATTGTTATTCAATGAAGAAAATTTTATTTGCATCATATTAAAAGAATTCTTCGGTCATTATAGAAACTAATAGAAGTCCATTTAAAACACAAGGGATGTTAAAAAGCTTTAAAGGACATCAATGATTATTTACAGTACGTAAAAGAATTCTAGTAACAATAGCTCTGCTCGAAATTGAAACAAAATGTGGCTAGAATAATTTATATTGTTATAGTTTTATTTATGGTTAGTAATAAATTAAAAAATCTCTAATTGTTAAATATTCAGTTTATATTGCTTCAAACTGTTTAAGAAGTTTCAAAGAAAATTTGTTAATTTGTAAGTTTATTTGTGAATGATTTATCGTACTAGCAACTAGCATCGATTGTGTTATATGATGAAGTTTTTGGAAATGGTTCTAGAGGTTTAAATTCTTAAGTAATGTGATATTTTTTTTAATTATTACTAATAAAGGTACATAGTTCTCAATGTTTCTTTGTCAGCAATATATAAATCATCATTAATACTACTTTTTAAATATTTCTGTTAGGGCGTCTCAGGAAATGTGCATTCGAAAAAAACATCCTTCTTCAAACCAATGTCACTTAGCAATAAAACAAAACAATCATTTGAATTTTTTATCACGTTATAATCATATATATTTACATTATTTCTCAAACATTCAGAGAACTTGAGAAAAAATTTAAAAAGTTATAAAGAAATAAAAATTGGACAATTTTTCAAAAATATGAAAATCAGTATTTTACGCCTCGTAGGATTCTGAAGTACAAAATTGATCAAAATTTTCAAAATTAATTTTACTTGGTACAAAAATGTTTACTTTCGAAGTTATACTAACATTATAGAAATTTAGAGAGAAAAAATATTTTTAAGTACCATTATAAAGAAAATTTTAAAATTTTAAGAAAAAAATTAATTAAAATTCAAATAAAAAAATTGTATTAATTTTTTTTTGAAAATTGTTGTATAAGTTATGAAGAGCCTTATTTTGAACACTTGTATAAAATTTCAAATTGATATCATAAATATTTTCTGAGAAATCCTGCGCGCAAGCTAAAATTTGTTGTTTTGAGAAAAATGAAGTTAAAGAGTTTTGTTTAAATTTCACTAGTTATTTCTCAATAACTTCGGAAGTTTTTACAGTATTAACAAAACTTTGGTATCAAAATGCTCAGAACTGTTGTGGCTTTAACATATATGTTTTTCAAAAAAAAAATGAAAAATTTCAAATTTAAGAGTCCTTAGTAAGAATAAAGCTGTATTTTTCGTCATTATCTTTAGTCATTTTAGGACCCCGGTATACAAATGTAACCAATAAAGAATTCACGACCGGCGCTGTTGAATTGCGGGTTCAAGTCCTGATGTCTCTGAACACCTTCCCTGTATATAAGCTGAGGTACGTTCAACGTTTCGACGCTCTAATCCTCGCGTGGACGTGTTGTGGAAGTTTAGAGAGCTGGATACACAATCAAGGCGTTGTCCTTATCATTTGGCTTTGTTTTAAAAGAAAGCGGTCTTTTGCCAACGGCCTTAGTGTAGTTTCAAAGTTCGACGTTAATTATTGCTCATCTTTTAATCAATATCATGCACACTGCCATTTTGGTAAAATATTTTTGGATATTAAGTTATAAATATTTTTATTTAATTAATAGAAATTTTAGAATGGTTGCATGTTTAAAAACCAGTGAATTAAAAATAAACCATAGGAGTTCACATAATCGATGGTAAATTACACTATTGGCACTCTCTAAACAGAAATCACTAATAATAAACAATGTACGAGTATTTCCATCAGTGACTTCATTCAAATATTTGAGCGTCAGTAAAAAAGGGGTAAGTATAGCGGTAGTTATTTAGCATTTAGTTTCACTTCGACGGGAATGCAGTTGAACGTAGTGGATTAGGTGTTGAGTATGGAACAACCATCACATCTTATATACTGCCGCTTCAATTCCTGAAAAAAATAAAAGTAACCAAAAGAGTGAATTTTGTAAACCTATTAATCCGTAACAATTTAACACGGAACTCTCATACTTTTTTTAAAAAAATAATCCAGATACTCACCAGTAATTTCTGAGATATCCATCATCCAACGAAAATTACAAAAATAGAATACTGCAACAAAATAGCGTCCAATATTAAAAGGGCTAAATATTTCTTACAAAATCAAATTGTTTGAAATTAATAGGGTTACCACAATAAAAATAACGCAAAAAACAAGGATCATATAAACACCTTAGCACACACACACACAAATATATAACCAAATGATATAAATCAATATAACCATATTGTAATGTTATCCTCCATCTTAGCGAAAATTAGAAACAATTTGGCATTTAACGACCTAATATTAAATTAGTATCTTATTCGAACACTACTGAATTGCACTATATTTTTCGAAATTAATTATACTTCTGTTAAAAGAACCTGGCACTCACAAACACATTAACGAGGCAAAAAAACAATTTTCTCTAAAAAAAATATCATAGTACCCAATATTTTAAAAATAATTTTACACATGAAAAAAAATTAAGAATTCTAAAAATTGTTCTATAATTTTTTCAAAGAAATTATCCAGTTATTTTCATCAAATAACTCATTAAGTATGTTGTGTGCATTATTTTATATAAGTCTGTGTAAAATATGTTTAAGTAATATTATTAAACAATGGTAATCTAATTGAAAATATGTATTACGAGATACATATAAAGGAGCATCTAAAAACAAAAGGATAAATTTTTGAACTAAAATTTTTTTGTTGTAGTTCTGGAAAGTAACTAAAGTATCTTTATTACAGATATACAAAAAATCTAAATTCTATTAGAAATATTAAAATTATATATCACAAAAAAAGAAGTCTAAATTTTAGTATATTTCTAATTCGAGTATGCCCTGGAACCCTTAAAAGCTTGAAGATTTGAAATGACATCTGATTGTACGGTTTTAAATATTTTGTTTCTGTTTATTGAACAAAAAAAGTTAACAGCGTATACAGCCTTCAATAGATCAACCACTGAGCAAATACGGTGGAATCTGACATTTTAATTGAAAAAACACATATATTTACTTTGTCTTTGGAAACCGTCTTCGCTTGGGAAGCTCACGTTTTTATTGTATCCATATACCTTTACCCTGTCTTTAGCGACCGTCCTTACTTAGGATGCTGACTCATAGCTTCACCCTGTCTTAGAAAAACCGTCCTGGTTTAGGATGCTGACGCATAGCTTTACTCTGTCATATGAAACCGTCCTTGCTTAGGATGCTGACGCATAGCTTTACCATGTCTACAGACACCGTTTTCACTTGGGAAGTTGACAATTTTATGTGTCCATAAACTTTACTCTTTCTTCGGAGACCGTCTTCATTTAGGAGGCTGACGTTTTTATTGCAACAACATCGCTTTACTTGAATTTCGAAAATCGTTTGCAGATAAATTACTGTATTATTCGTTGAGCTCATTTTAAAAATAAAAAAAATATGTGTGCTCATATTATCTCTTTCAGTAAATAAAGTGTAAGGATTCGCTGCTGTAACTAATTTTGATAAAAAGGTCTTCTAAGATCTGATTTTTTTTTCAAGTGTACGAAGAATTTCGTTGCGTAACTGTTGAGTAGTTTTTGATAAAAAAAATTTCAAAACAATAGCTATACTATGTTTTAAGAATTAATTATCCATTTAGGGAAGCGAACACCAAATTTTCGAATTTTGATTCTCATACTTTCTAAAAGTTTATTAAATATTAATATATTTAGCAACTTATTTTATTGTTGTGTTCAGTTGATGTTTAAAATATCGTTTGAGGTAGTTTTGTTTGCTTATGCAGCAAAAATATTCTACTTAATAAAGTAAGGAAACAATAAATGCAATTCTACTTTTTTATTTTTATTATAAAAGGGGATAACACCTGCTAAATTAGTAATTTTATCCAGCTGTACTGCTTACAGTTCATTTATAAAGTGATTTTGAGAGAGGAAAATAGAATTTATAACAAGAGTAAAATTGTCTATCCGGTAAAGTTATATCGAAAAAAGTAAAGATTTATATTTCAAAAAATGTGGAGAACCTATAAGTTTGATCCCTGTAAAAATTTCTATAAAAAAAAATTCAGTCAAAAATTTTCCTTTTCTATTTCGCCTGTAACTACTGCATAAGTACTCAGATCATCTGGTTTAAAAGACCATTCTGCAAAGAGTAATTTTATATAAGATCAAGGAATATGAAACTGAGTTAAATCCCACCAAGTCAATGATAAAGCACTAATATTTTATTGGAATCGTCTATTGTTTGCACATAACAGCCAATTTTCCATTTTCGATTCTAAAAAGCATACAAAAGAATAGAGCAATTGAAGAATGAAATTTAGCCATAACATCTTATTTGTAATAGTATATTACAGTTGTAAATTGTATAATGAATGCATTAAAAAATGTTTTAAACGATGCTGTGAAAATAATAGCTTTTAAAAAAGCAATACAATTACATTCCAGATTATTTGCTTTATTATGAGCAGAACTAACTAGAACATATAGAACCCTGATTTTACTTTTAGAATTTCGATAAATTTTAAATGAATCAAGTCATAACAATACACTATAATCGTGTGATGAAATAGGGTTGTTAACTTTATCTTATTTAGCAGACATGATTGCTGTTCTAAATGAAGTAAATATATTAAATGAATATTATATTTTTAAAGAATTAAAAAAATATGAATACACACACTGGTTTCAAGAATTAACAGCAATATGTATCTCTAACAGAATGATGGGCAATGATTTGAAAAACTAACAAATTTCTAATCAGTCAATTTAAGTGGAAATGAATGGATTTTAAAGGACGGTATCAAACCGTATATAATTTTTCAACTAAAAATACAAGAGAATATTTTCCAGGAGAGAAAACTAAGCATGAATGAATAAAAAAATCTTTCGAATATTATACTAAATCAGAAAGCTTGTTTCACACAGTTATAAACATTTTAATGTTTTTTTTCTTTCAAATAGGCGTGCGGATTAGTAATTACCATTAAACACCAAACACATTCCCCGAGAACTGGTATCACTTTCTAGTGTGGCCCTATTTAAGTGGATACCAATTGCCACAACGTCATTTTGACGCACCCAGTTTCCTCTTCGGAGGAAAGCACCTGAGCTCTGACTCTGCGCAGTTATGCTGGGAATTTAACTTCAGGGAAAACACTCAAGCCAAACAGGCACTAGGAATCTTTAACAGGTCAGATAAGGATACAACATGGACGCTATCGATTTTTGTCTCATGATAATCCACCGACTTGTGTCGGGGTCAAGCTCGCAAACTTGGAAGTAGAAAGTCAGCGCCTAACCAACTATGCCACCCAGCCGGATCAGTTAGATGTCTTTCGGAAGAAATATTTACTTGAAAAATCTTTTAACGTATGTGGCAAATGAGATATAGAATAAAATTAAATGCAAAATATGAAATGTGACATCACACAACGTCAACAAAGCTAGATTTGGTCATCTTGCGCAAAAACAAAAAAAATGCAGGCATATATAAACACAAAAATATTTCTGTCAGAAAATATGTAAGGAAATATAGCACCTGGAGTACGAAATAATATTATTAACTACTAAATTGCATAAATTTTAAGCTAAAATATTTAGTAAAAAATACTGCAATTTTTTTTCATATATAAAATGAATATAACATGATCTACTTTAAGTATTTTTTTAAATAAGTGTACGATAGGGTTCCCCCAAAATTCCAAATAAGTCTAAAGATTCCACGATTCGATAAAGTTTGAAGACCACTGACTTAAAGGATTTCAATGTTTGGCTGCCACAAATTGGCCTGCCCTTTATTTTGATTGCCGTAGATCGTTTGGCTACTGATTACTGCTACCTCTGATTATTGCAGGTGGATTTGAATACCACTTGTCGAGGCAAGCGGTTTTTGGCAATACATTTGAAGAATTTTCAAATCCGTGCAATCTGTAGTGCAATTTTCCTATTTACTGCTTTCTACCACGTTCTCAGATGATCCTGCATCCCTCTTGATTTAAATAACTAACTGTAATCACTATTGTACTCATTGAACCATTGTACTCGCTTCTTTTCCGACATGAGTGGTTACTGAACGTATCGAAAAACCTAAGTTATGCTGCTTCATGATACGGTCTTGTCCAGTAAGCCATAGCTGTTTGTATTCATCTCGCTGACGTTTTCTAGTATACTTAACATTCCTTCAAGTGTTCTTATGCTGCAATCATCATTAAAACATTTACACTCATTTCCATAAATAAAAAATAATGAAGTTCAGGCAAAGAAAGAGACAGAAGCAAAACAAATTTGACTTATTTGTAAAGTCTATTTATTAAACAAAAGGTAAAGAGCAAAAAAGATCCTATATGTTTGACAAAATTAATAAAAATTGCGATTTTTACTCCCTGGAGCAAATTTCAAAAAGAACCTATTTACAAAAAACAGTATAACATGGTTAGTATGATGGTTAATACGGAGTATGTCTCCAGGACGATGCAATACAGGCCTTACAACGCCTACGCATGCTAAGTATCAAATTATCAATCTGATCTTGTAGAATATTACACCACTCATCAAGCAATGCTCTCCGAAGTGCGGTAGACAGGTGGGAGGGGGTTGACGGGCTGCAATTCGTCGTCCAAGCATATACCACACATGCTCTATTGGATTCAAGTCCGGTGAGTATCCTGGCCAATCCATACGGGTGATATCCTCCGATTGAAGGTATTCCTCTACAATGTTTGCACGGTGAGGACGGGCGTTGTCATCCCTAAACAGAGATTCAGCACCCATGGCGCCCCGAAACAAACGTACATGTTGTACCAGAATGACATCCCGATAGATGTGGCCGGTCATCGTTACACTCTGAACATGCAGGTCAGTTCTGGAACCAAGAATAATTCCTCCCCAAACTAGCTATCCTGCACCACCATAACGGTGTCGTTTAATGGTGTTCTCTTGGTGGTAACGGGTACCTGGCACTCTCCATATGAAAGTCCGGCGAGAATCAGACTGCAAACTAAACCTGGACTCGTCGGAAAACATCACACAAGACCACTGTTGCGGTGTCCACAAAGCATGCTCTTTACTCCAAGTAAATCGCAGGCGACAGTGAGTTGCGGTAAGGGGAACACATCTGACAGGCCTATGAACATATAGACCAATGTGCCCTAAGCGTCTGTACACGGTCTGCCTTGAAACTGTCTTACCGGTAGCTGAAGAGAGCTGACGAGATAGGTCTGATGCTGTGCTCCGTCGGTTTCTTTTGGCAGTAACTGCCAAATACCAGACCTCATTCGGCGTTGTTACTCGGGGACGACCTGTGCTGTAACATCTACTCACATTACCATCATCTTGGAATCGTTGCCAAAGCCTGGAGATGACATTCTGGGCGATTCCAAGTTCCTCGGATACTTCCAGCTGGGTACGTCCACATTCCAGTCGTCCGATAATTCTACCACGTAAATATCATCCAAATGCTTCCTTTGTGTCATAACTATGCGGCTATTGCACTGAAAGACTTTTAAAGTGCTTGTGAACAATTTTACTTCTTTGCCACCATTCCTTATATACCCATCTCTTACACTCTCGTCATTGTGACGTACTATCCGCGCCATCTGGTGGTTTCCCGTAATTTGCATATTCTTCTACAAGATGTGTGTGATAATCCTACAGGTGAAATTTTTATTTTAGAGTTCAATTTCTGTGTGATTCTGAATTATCCTTAATTTATGGACATGAGTGTAGAATGGGGTCCAGCTTCAGGGCTTTATAGCCAAAAACTGGATGTCATGGGAGTAGATACGTTTAAAAATGTAATAAGTTGCTTACGTTTTCATCTCTATCCATCCCACAACTTACATTTAGCGTATCGCCTTTTATTCAAGGTACTTCAATTCTCCTCATTTGAACATTACATTTATCTTAATCTTTTTTAGATAAAATATCTTGCTCTAAAAAAAAATTTAATGCAGAATTTTTTCAATTTAATGATATTAAAGAGACATAATATAAAAAGTTATAATTTCTCTAACATCGTAGACCTTTTAATATATTTTTGACAGGCGTTAGATGTATCTTCATATAATCCAAATTTTATTACTGTTAGTGAATATAACAAAAAAAACAATATTTGGTAAATTAATTTCTTTTAGTCATTTCAATTATTCAATGAATACAATTAAAAAGATTATATATTGCTAACAAAACTTGTGTTTCGTTTAAGGAATCTACACTTTTGGTAGAATTTTAATATTATGGTCTATCAAACTTTTGACAATATTACGATTTATGCAATTTAAATAAATCATTAATAATTTTTAGCTATATGCACGAAGAAAAATATAGTTTACTAGAAAAATATCCATCATATTCTTCACAATAAATTCGGACCCTTTTCTAACCTTTAAAGAAACATTTCTAAAAAATAAAGACTCGATAAACTAGAAGACTCATTTCAGATTGGAATGGAAAAAAAAACAGTTGTTGAACGCCAGAACATTATCAGTTTGGAAAAATTCAAAAGCAAATGTCATTCAGTATACCTCATTATTTTCTGTGTGAATTCCCAAATTATAAATGAAAATAGTTTAAAAAAAGGAAAATCAAAACAAAAAAAATCCTCATCGAATCATTTTGTGTAGTTCGAGTTAACTTCCAGAGATTTTACAAATTGAAAAAATAGAGTATTCTTTTTTTCTTTCTTATGTAAATTATAGTCTCTATCCATTAAACTTGAAAAAATTACTTTGAGCTGTCTCTTTTTTTTTTTTTTTTTTTTTTTTTTTTTTTGATTTTTAATAAAAACATAACATTTTTATAATTGAGAAAATAAAACAAAATCAAATTGCGATATCTAACTACAGAAACAGATAAATGAAACTAGAAACAACATATAAAAAATTTCAATCATTTTTTTTTTCTTTTGATAATACTTTATTCATAAAAAGTCTTCTGAATTCATTTCAATTTTCTTTAAAATGTTTCAAGAAGAGGAAGAAAAATCATTTAGCAAAGCGTTTCTCAAACTGTCGGCGGGGGGCGTGATAACTCTACTAGGGGGTGCGAGCCTATTAAAAAGTCGTAGACCAAAAATTGTTTTTAAAAAATTATTAATTTACTGAAGGTAAGCAAACAAAATACATTCTGACATAATAAAGAATAAAATTAACATTTTACTGATATATAATACATAACATATAATACATTTATAAAAATGACTGATAATACTGATGTAATATATAATACATTTATGAATATATCAGTATTGCACAATGTTTTTTGTAATTAATTTAACAATACTATGTTAAGAACAAGTTTCATAATTACCAGTCACCCTTGGGCTTGTCATACACAAAATTATATACTAAAATTAACACTTAACTTGATAATTTGTACGGGTTATAATCCTTTAATTGCCGATTAAAAGTTACGCGATTCGCTCCCCAATGCCTCCGTTTTAGACGTAAGCACGCGTATGTGATGTATTGGGGGGAGGGGAATAAATAAGAAATCCTTCGTGACATAAGTAAATCCTTCGCAAATACACTTTCAAGGTCCTTTTATTGCATTCTAAAGCTTTCGGAATAATTTTATGTATAGAAATGCACAGTAAAGATCGTACTTTGGAAAGACGTATGTATACATCTGGGGCATTTAACGCACCAGGTCGGGGGCACTTAGGAGATTAAAGTCGTATTGTAGCTTTAGCGCGAATGTATAGCATTATTTAATTCAATGCATTGCTATTTGTATGAAAGGGTGGCGCGATGAAAATTATGATTGAATATTTGGTCGCAAATAATAAAAGTTTGAGAAGCACTGATTTAGTAAAAAAAAAATTGAAAATTCCTTAAGCTCAGGAATTAAACTACCTTCTTTTTTGTGATGAATAAATTCTTCTGATGCTTCTTAAGAAAATATTAAGAGCAACAGTATTGTTTTTATCGTTGATTATAAAGCAAATGGTTCTAAGATTTACCAACGAAGTATTAAATTTCGTTTCTTGTGTATTTCAGAAAATCTATCCAAAAAGTCGTTTTCAACAAATGATTTCGTCAATATGATTTAGTACTAGTTCACGTTTTATCTCTTTCTGTTTCTTTTAAATAATTTTCTCAACTTCTAAAGGAATTCCCATTCCATCTGTAAGATTTCAGGAAACATTCTTACGTTTTTCTCACTATCAATAGAAATGTTTCTATAAAATGCTATTTATCTTGAATAAACTTTAGTAAACCATGCCTCCGTAAAGTAAGAAATGGCTTGTGAAAGATACAAAGAAACTTTTCAGCTGAATTCTAAATATATATTTTGATATATCTTATACCTATTTTTTAAGAGTAATACCAAGACCCATTTTTATATCTAAATTTTATTTCCAAAATAAAGGAATATTTTTTCAATCAATTTTTAGCGTCAAGTAAATATAAATAGCCCCAGTTTATATGACGTGGTATTCTTTTTTTTTTTTCAGATATTTTGTAATTTCACTTTGGGAGTGACACTTCTGAAACATTTTTATCCCCTTTCATTAATCTCAAGTTTCTATGAGTTTCATATAATATCTACCATATGAAAATAGGATATTTGGTCTGCTTTAATCAGTAGAATAATAATTTTTTTATAGGATTATCATGTAAAAATTGAATATTTTACTTTCAAAGTAAACACATTCTATGAAGCTCTTACAAGTACGGTTTCACTGAAAACGTAAACTATTTATGGGGTTTTAAGTACTAAAAAAATACTTAAAACTACATAAGTTAATGTATTTACTTAGGTTACCACATATAACTTATGTTAAACTTATATGTATGTACTATACTTAAGTTAACTTATATATATGTTCTTATATTATGTTACATAGCTTATGTTAATGTGGTAACTTATGTTACCACTTACACAAATTTAAAAGGACTCTTTTTAAATTTATGAAAAAAGAGACAACAGTATCAGAAAGGATTAATTTATTATTTATTAGTCGAAAGAGAAATAAACAAAAACTTGGCACATTCTATTGTTCCAAATAAGGGCATTTTATTTGAGTAATAAATTAGTAAAAAAATACAGACATCCCTTTATAAATGTTTTATAAATGAAACTACTTGATTCACTTTGATCGTAATTCAATTTAGAGTAATAACAAATTGAATAATGAGCAATGATATAAAGAGTAATAGAATAAAAAGGAAAACTACCACTAACATATTAATGCAAAAATCAGTATTCCTAAAACTATGTGAACTTGGTAAATCGAATTATTAATTACTTTCCTAAAAATCATAAAAAGAGAAAAAAAACAATTTAAAAAGAAAAAACACACATTCATTACTTTATTAATAAATTTATTACTATGTGCTTAAGGAACACTTTTTTTTCGTTATAAGAGAAAAGAAACTTGAAAGTTAAAACGATTTATTATTCAAAAAATTTTAAACTGCTTCAAATTATAATCACGTTCAAAGCTGTTAAATTGTAAATTAGAATAGTAAACAAAGATAAAACATACACTATGCGTGACAGTAAGTAACAGTAAAGGTTCAGCGCCAAGAATGCATGAATACAGAGTAATTCAAATCGGAAAAAACAACATCGAACAATATGTATTTTTTGATACATCATAATAAACAAAACCTCAGGTAAACAGTCAATAGACTATAGTTCAATAGCGATGCAAGCGTCAAAGCTCTGTGGAATTCAATCAATAAGTGCCTGTATGAGTTTTCAACATTTGCCATTGCTCATCCTTTGAATGAAATGATGGCAGCTCTTGCAAACGACAATCATTTACATCCCAGATGTGTTCACTGGGTAAAAGATCTAGGAACATCCCTATGGTTAGGGAGTACCTAAATAATTGGCATTGCTAAACGGCCAGATATTCAATCTGCGTGTGGTTAAGAAGGTATCTTACAGGTAAATAGCGCCGTATATGCCCTAAAGAACGATAGTATTAAGGATCGAAAGCAAGTCATAAACATATATTTGAATCATCATAGCATACTAACATATACCAGCAATGACTGGTAATTATTAGTGAGGGCATCTCAAATCATGTTTCCTTGTTGTCGCTTAGTGAAATTTTACACAGTTGTGTTCAACTTAAAACTGTAACCATATTGAGGCAACAGACTCGGTACTGTCATTTCTGAAACAGAATTGTATATCTTCATAAGAGGATGACTCTACATGCATTATTGCAAAAGGAAGCGTTGAAACTGTGGCTTCAATATTAGTATTCTTAACGAATGCCATGAATACAAGCCGCTTGTAAACAGCAGTGATAATTATTGTAGTCGATGTGGGAACACTTAAAATACTCATACACCAGTGCGAAAGGAATGGACAAAGACCTTCAGACAGGTGGATGCGTCCGCATACGAACCTAATGTCCTTTTGACCTCACTTACATCCTACCAAAAGTAATGGTTTTTATTTTTCCAACTATCATCTACACCATAGGTTCCCCAAGGATACATGTAGATTGCTGTCCACTGATATATGAAGGAGGAACCATTTTGCCTGTTTAAATACGATCACATAACCACTTCTAAACTTTGTGTTCTGAAATAGCTTTTTGTAACGATGACCTGGTGCCTCTAATAGACGTAATTTCCAGAAGAAGGTAAACTAACTAATTTCCCTCGCCCAAAAACTGATGAAATTTTTGTGGAAACTATCAGTTTTCTTATGCCGTATCACATCTCACTGTATAGTGGCTGTTGAAGAGCAAATACTTTCAATGAATTAATTGACCAGTATCATGTTCGGATCTAAAATCTATTGAACATGCATGGGACAATATCGAGAAAGGATTGACAGCATGTCATCCGCCGTCAGTAATGATTCTGGAGCTGCATTTTAAACTACAAGAATAATAGGCAACAATGTCTGAACAGTTAGTTGAAAACCTTGCACTTAGCATGGATCAAGTTATAAATCCTACACACACTGCATTTAGATTTAGAGTGATCATATCCCCTACTATTACTACCCTATCACAAGGATATTATTTTTGCCTTTTGAATTGTGTGTTCTAAGCTAATTTTTCAGTAAAATTATTTTATCATTTGAATTTATTTTTTAGATAGTTTTATTTGCTTACGCGTGATGGGATATCACAGTACTCTATCAATTTGAAGCGTCTTTGCACAGCCGCTATATTAGAAAAATCTACTCGTCTTAAATTTTTTGCACTTCGTTGTATGAAGTAGAAACGTTATGTTCAAATCATTGACTTTTTTTTTCTTAAAAAACAACTTAGCATAATGTATATTTTTATAATATTCAATATTTTATAAATTAACAACTTGGTATTTGAATCCATTTTAAGAGGAACTAATTCTTAAAGTATTTTTTGTACTATGTAAACAATTATTGATATTTTATTTCCTTTTCACCGAATTTAATGAATAAATATGTTTATTTAATAATATTTTAATAATACAATTTAAAAAATTACTAGTTATTTTTTTAAAAAAGTAACTAACTTAAAATGTAAATTTTAGTTTGAAATGTTTAGCAAATAAAGGGTTGTAAGGGAACTCGGTACCCTTTCAAGAATTTTTTTTTATTTGTCTTTAAAAATTATATTTTAGCATTTCATGTAATGTTTCAATTCAAGAAAATGATACGAGATGAAATTTTTCACAAATTATTCGCATAATTTTAAAAATTAAAATTTTTTGAGGAAAATTCGGAAATTTTTAAAATTTTACTCTTTTGAAACTATAAATTTTTTACTTGAAATTTTTTGTAACATTCTTAAGGAAGTTCTAAACAACTTAAGGGATCGATTTTACAATAACTTAATTAGTCTTGGAGAAAAAAGTAATATGCTGATATGCATAATAAAATTCAACAAAAAAACCAATATGACCAACATTTTAATTTTTTTTTATAAAAATATATTCAGTTTACTGCAAAATGGATCCCTGACTTTGTTATTTTATTTATATATAACACACAAGAAAGAAAGGGAAGTGTTAAGTAAATAATTGTGGAAGGAGTAGTATTTTGAATGCACTAATGTATCGAAAAAACACAAACTAAGAAAAATCACTTTAAAGTTTATAATTCTGAAAAAATAATTTCTTTTTCGTATTTTTTCAACCCATACATTTTTCTAAATGATCAATTTTCAGAAAGTATTAATTGCACAAGAAAATTCAAGAAAATTTTTTTTTTAAATTGTTTTCTCTCATGACAGAAGTTTTAATTTTTTTTTCTTCACGTAAAATTGAAGCATTATATTTGTATGAAAAACATATGAGGAATAAGAACTGGAATTATGAAATGCCTTGATTCAAAATTTTACATGCACACGTTTCACACACACACAAAAAATACATTAGTGTAATGCCTCGGTAATATCATGCTTTATATATTACACCTTCCTTTTTTATAGTTTTAAATACTCCTTTTAAAATAGACTTTTTTTTATCAAAACACTTTTTTTAGCTTTTGTTCTAAAAAGTGGGTGTAGTCGAATTGCCTACTTTGTTAATTTACATCTTTCTAAAGAAATTTTATCCTACTTCTAAATTTCCGATATGCAAAAGTGATATATCAATCAAAAGGTGCACAGAATAAGATTTTAAAAAAATTTCAAAACGATAGTTTTGGTTATTTTGTGGGTACTGGGTCCCTTTTAAATAATATCGATGATCTTTGCAAATTATCCCTATTTTAATACCCGTAAATAACATTAAATTCAATCGCATTAAATGAATGCATTGAAAAAAATAAGTAAAAGAGCCACTTGGTATAAAATATTAGCAAACAAATGTAATTACTCTTAATATCTAACCATCGAAAAGCTCTAGACTATTTTTGAACATCCAGTTGTTATTTTCAATGAAATTTTTTTTTAATATCAATACAATTTCATTGGTCTGGATACGGAATAAATTATTTAATTTCTCATTAAATACGGATTGTGCTTCAACTAATGTAACATGCACAAGCTATTTCAATTATTTTGTAAACCTCTTAGTCTATTATTTTACAAAATCTCTCATTATTTTTCAGCATTACTCTTAAATAAAAATCTTCTTTAAATCGAACCATTTTCATGTAGTTTGATTTAGATTAAAATTCAGGAACACATTAAATTATCTACTTTGTGTCTATTTAATGTGAAAATAAAATTATTTCTAAATAGACTCATTTTCTTTATAGTTATTTCTTGCGGTTTTTTAGCGAACTTCGCAAATACAATGTTTCTAAATACTTAGCCTGTCATATTAAATATTTTTCAGTTTTATGTGCGAATTTCTAATTTTTTGATATTGCAATGTATAGTTTTGAAAATGCATGTTAACTAAATTTTCACATTTTACGGCAAGAGATGTGTAAACGTCAGAAGTGTAGTGTTATTTATTACTATATATTCCGAATAATTAAGCAAAACTCCTCAAAATTACAATAGCAAAGCATATAATTTTAAAGCCAAAAATATTTTTTTCTTCAAATTTCTTATGAAAAAGTGAAGGGATATAAACCAGACTTAGCCGTATAAACATAATTACGTTGGTTTTTGTTTGTTTGCCTTCAAAATGGTAAAAAATGCTCAAAAAGATGTGTACTTTTTTAAGTGTAAATTTATCAATTAATATAATTATACACAATATCGTAAATCCGACATAATAATCGAACATTTTCTTGAAAAAATTAATAATATGCAGTTAATTAGAATATCAGATTAATTTTGCAAGAATTTATTCATATGTATTTTTATAGAGACAAATGTGTGAAAGTGTATTATTGTAAATTTTTACTTACAGATAAAAACAGTCGAAAATATGTCAAATAACTTTTGTGTTCATAATCTTCAACGCTAACAAACAACATGTAATTATTCCCCAAATAAGTGAGAATAGAGAAAATCAGTTGCTAAGACTCCTATGTACATAAACAATTCTACAGTTCACAAAGCACCCCTAAATAGGTGATTTTTTATTAAAAAAATATTACATGTTTTATGGTCCTAAACACATGTTCTGTATCAAAAGAAAAATATTTTCAAAGAAATGCTATGTATTAGGGAAAAAAGTCCTTCCTATTATGCTTTAGTTATTTTTACCCTGACATCAAGAATAAAGACTCGCCGTCAACTGCGTATTTTTTCAGAAATATGATTGATTTCCGAAATTCTTCGAGATAGAAAATATATTAAATTGTATTTTGAAGCATATAGAGAAGACTAAAGGGAAAAAAATTGAATGTGTGAGTTGAATGCAAATGTTAGAAAGCATTTCTCCTTTTTTACCTTTCCTTTCCCCCAGTCCAACATAAAATAGATTTCATTTAATATTTATTTCAAAATATATGTAGGTCATGTGGATGTTCAAAGAATATTTATGAGATCCTTAAATCATTCAGTTTTAATCGTTATCCAAAAACAAGTACTTGTAAAAAAAATTAAATTTAATCATTCCGTGATCATTTCATAAATCAGCAATATATTAATATAATTCAAAACAGTTTTACTTTGTATGTTTTCTGATTTGATTCTGTCATTCAGTTTCTTCTTTCAAACGAAATTTATTGTAAAAAATCTAATTTGGGTTTTTAAATGAAAAAATAACTTATTTGTATTAAAATATGTATGTTTTTCACGTACTCCTGCATAGCGTATTTTCTTGGAATGGTATTTTATAACACTTCAGCATTACTTTTTTTTAATCATTAATGAATCCCTTATTTATAGTATAACATCTTTATTCTTTAATTTACATTCAATTGACTTAAAATCTATAAACTTGTGATCAGAATTTAATCAATAAAATAAAGGAGAACATACCTTTTTAAATGCAAAAATACATAAATTTAAAAAAACAAATATCTTAAATAGCTCTAAAATAGTAAAACCCGGCAGTTCAAAACAAAGTGCTTTCATATTCAAAGATAATTACGAATCCTTCATCAAAGTCACACTAACAGTTAATCCTTTCAAATACTCAATCTCCAGTCTTTAAAGCAACATGTGCTGTATAGACATTTACTAGCTGTAAAAAAGAATTAGATTCATCCCCAAAAAAATTAATTCATTAAAAATTTGGACATCTCGATTGAAGCTCGTTTATGCCCCATCCCGCGGTCTTCCTCATTATACCTTCTCATAACAGCTCTCTCAGTGGCGTAACGGAGAACATTTCGGTCCCCTACAAGTCAAGTCTTAGGCCCCCAAGTTGGATTCTACAAAGGGCAGATATTTGATGGCAGTCAGGCCTTGGGCCCTCCAGAGCCCTGCCCCCCCCCCGCGATGCGGGGTGTACGTTACGCCTCTGGCCTTTCTCCACAAGGTGGTCAGTATTTGTGCAGGTGTATTTCGTATGTTTATGTGTGGGCAGGGTGTATTTCGCCAAATGGTACAATCTGGGATGTGTGTGTGTGTGTGTGTGCGCGTGTGCGTGCGTGCGTGTGTGTGTGTGTGTGTGTGTGTGTGTGTGTGTGTGTGTGTGTGTGTGTGTGTGTGTGTGTGTGTGTGTGTGTGTGTGTGTGGTGTGTGTGTGTGTGTGTGTGTGTGTGTGTGTGTGTGTGTGTGTGTGTGTGTGTGTGTGTGTGTGTGTGTGTGTGTGTGTGTGTGTGTGTGTGTGTGTGTGTGTGTGTGTGTGTGTGTGTGTGTTTTCCGTATTTGTAGTACTAGGTGTAGTTCATATTTTAGATTAAACCTACCGTTGCAGGCACAATAAAACATTCCTGCATTATGGCTCACTTACTTCTTGCTTAAGAACTGCCTGGCGTAATGAAAATAGAAAATGTTTTTAGACTCAACAGTATTAATAATAGAACTTAACACGTTGTATTTATAATTAGTAAACAGTTAGTATAATTAGTTTTAACAAAAATGGCATTTTTGTTAAAAATTTCAGAAGTAAACTAAATCTTTGAGGTTTGTCTGGAAAACAACCATTATTAAAAGTAAATAAATAATCTAAAATTTAAAATCGCTAAGAGAGTACTTTTTCTGACTCAAAATAAAAGAATTTAAAATAACAATATCTTCATAACGATAGAATTTCTGAAAATACCAAATTTAAAAAATGGAAATGAAAAAATGTAACAACAATTTTAAAAGTCACTGGTACCCTTATCACACTATATAATAACAAAAAAGATACTTTTATACTTGACTGTGAGAGTTCCACTACAATCCTACAGCATTATTTTTTTTAAAATATTAATGTATTTTTTTACGTTTCATATCCAAAATAATGCATACCATAATAATAAAAAATATTTTATTTGTACATGTAATTTAAATAAATATTTTGGGAGCCCCAATTTCATACAACTATTTTTAATTACTGTAATATTTATTTTTATGGCAAAAGTTTTAATGTGTGAAATGCGTGGGTAAAACAAATTGTCGATTTTTAGAGCAAAGTTGAATTTCCTCATACTTTCACGAGCATTTTTCTATATAAGACAATGGTTAAGGTTTAAATGTTAATTTAGTCAGATTTGAAAGAAAATTCACTTTTCTCTGATTCTGGTTAATTTATTTCCATTCACTCTTCTTCCCATTCACTTTATTCTCACTTGACAATAAAAAAAGGGAAAAGATTTCCAGACACACTTCACGAACCCTAAGAGACTGAGAACAATGCTCTTCTAAGAACTTCTCTTTGGGTTTTTCAAGAAGAAAAGAAATAAATTAAGCAAAGTCAATAAAGAAAAATGACTTTGATTGTTAGTTCTTAGAAGACTCAAGTAATACTTTTCTGGGCTAAGTAAAAGTCGATTAGAATTTCGTTGAGCCCCAAGTCAATCAACCGTAAAACCTGACATAAGAACATTCTGAAGAACTATAAACAGACTGTAGAACATTCATATAACTGAATATTTTAATGTAACTCCCGTGATTTGGAGAAGATTCTACAAATTATTTTTCATGTAAGAGAAATCGAGGTTGGCTTATGAAATTAAGTATGTTTTTTTTTTCAAAAACTGAAAGGGAGTTTTTATCAACAAAAAATAATGCTGAGTTTAAGCAGTTTCTTTTTTTTTTTTAATTGAAGTATTTTTGGCAATACTTTAGTAGATGAACTCTCTTAACAAATATTAAAGTTACTTCATAATATCTCATGACAGAATATATAAGAACATATTTCTGATGCATATTACTGCTTGTATGTGTTTCCCTTCTCTTTTGCATACTTTTTGGAAGAATTTCATGTCAAAAATGCGGCAGACAACATATGTATCTGTATATTATTTTTTTATTGAATTTTTATTTTGAAGTTATGATTTTTATTCATATTTGTAATAAGTTCAAATATTTAAGACTATTCAAATTTATTATTTTGATGGGAAATTTTGCGTCCGATAATGTCAATACATTTGAACTCTTCTCTAATCTTTGTGTATGAACTAAAAGTATATGGTCTTCTAGTAAAAATTTAGAAACTTTCAATTTTCTTCAATTTTTTTGTAAATTTAAAGTTATAAGACAGGGAGAGATTATCGTATATAAAATTGATTTTACCCATTTAGAAAACACAAATATAATGTTGAAAAAATATTTTGTCAGTACTGATAATACTGTTAATAATAGATTTTAAAGCAGTATTATTTTACAAATTACTTCTTTATTTTATGGGTTTTATTTTTTTATTATATGTGATTAATATTTGAAAATTATTTATCATTTGCAACACATAAATAGAAAACTAAATTCTTGTGTTTCGTAAGAACTGATATTTTAGCAAAACATTTTGGACTCTTCAAAAAAGTATAACTACTTTCACATAAGAATTATTTGTACACAAAATTTACATATTTTTGATTATGAAATGAGATATACTTTTTGAGGAGATTATTTTTTGTACATAAGAAGTGTACGAATGTTTTTAAAAATAAATATACATAAATCCTACCTATTTATCCACAATTTGATTTCAATCCGTTTGTAGCCATTTTTAAATGTAATTGCTCTGTTTTCTCAGTAATATGCTTTTATTTTTTCCTTAATTGTTTTCATATTTATCTTTTTCATTTCTCATTCTATCTCTCGCTCTCTCCTGTTTAAATTTCAATATTTTTTTAATTTTGATTAATGTTTTTTCATCCCTCTCTTGCAGAGAAATTTTTACTATGCATATATTTACTCATTATTTCGAAGATCCCTTCAAAAATATATGACAGTTCATAATCTCCGCAGACATAACTGAACTAAACCAATTGCTAAACTGAAATAAACTTCAATGCCAAAGAGTTTGTTTCCTAAAAAGTTATCATTGGTTACAAATACAGAAGTTAAGAAAACGACAACTTTCTCGACAACACCGAAATATAACTAAAAAATACCCGTGTATAGTCAAGTACGCAAAAACTATTATCTGTCAATTGTATAGATTTCAATCATATCAATCTTGAATGAGCCATTGATCATTGGTGGCAAAAAACTTTGTATATATTTCTCTTTACATTCAAACATTAATTATTGTAATATATGAAGTAGTTTCGAAAATATTATTTTTAGCGCGTTTTTCACGTAGTGGAACAAAAGCGCTATTAGGACGCAAATTTCGTCTTCGTTCCATATTTTGTCGTACCTTTTTCTCAGCCAATAAGCAACCAATTGACATCGGGTTTTCGGCATTTGTGCCCTAGATGAGCCGAATTATATTTAAATTTAATAAGTTTAAATTTTTTTTCAATTTAAAAAAAAAATTTTAGTAAAAGTTCATTAGTTGCATTATTGTAAAATACAACATGTGAAAAACGCGCTAAAATAACTTGGCCATGCCAATGATTGATATCTTGTTTTTATTTCTAACGGATTGTGGATTGGTATTTTACCATTGCAGACCTAGTACATTCCCCGAGAGCTGATATCTCTTTATGGTGTGGCACCAAATAGGCAAATACCATTTGCGGTAGGTAATTTTGATGATGATGATGATGAATGCCCAGAGGAACCGAGCTCACCCGTAGAGGGTTTAGAGCTACAACCGATCCCTCGGGAAACAACCACCCTCACATCCAGATTTTATTGCAAAAAAAAAAAATCAAAGTTTACATTTTAAACAATTCCAACTTTTTTACAAATACAAAAGAAATAGTAAAAATATACAAAACAAATGCATCATAAAGACAAAAAAAAGACAGAAAACAGGAAGCATAAATAATTACATTAAAAAAAATAGTTTCTTTGGAATCAAATTTCCAGTTGATGACACACCACTTCCTGTTGATATTTTCCCGCCATTTGGTTCTTCAGTTTTCAGAAAAAGGAAATGATTCATCAAAAGGAGGATTACTTTTTTTTTTCCAGATCTCCCCCCCCCTCCCCATTTTTTTTTTTTTTAAAGAAACATAAAAGAAGATAGTAGCAGTTAAAAATAAATAAATAAAGAGAGAAAAAGGGGGGGGAGATAGATTATTGGATTTTATTGGAGATATCATTTTTTGCTACAAAAATTAATAAAATAAAATAAAAATAAAAAAAAAACAGGAAATTAACCTGAAAGTATACTAATATTGTAAACTAAGAGTTAAACCAGGAAGCTGCAAAAAATTGTGAAATATAAATAGGGTTTAGAGATAAAAAGAGAAAAAAAAGAGGGTGAGAAAAAAAAAGACAGGAAACGTTTGTGGAAGAGGAGGGGGGAAAACCGCTTGTGTGTGACCACAAAAGAGTACCGACCAAACCCCCTAAGGAATCTGATCCCGGACTGTAGAGGCAATTTTAATACATGATTTTAGTTTATAGTGGATGGAGGGATTTTTGACGATAGATTGGAACCAGGCTTTTTTAGCCTTTTGAGATGGAGAGACCAAATGGAAATCTTTAGTCAGAGGACAGGCGAAAACATAATGGTCAGCGTCCCCCACAGAACTGCAAAGACAATTGGAGTAGCTTTTAATTTGAAACGATGCAAATAAGAAACAAATGGGCCATGGTTTGTTAAGAATTGGGTAACGTAACTGGAATGGGATTAATATCTAAACTGGGTTTGGGAAAGAAAGATTTGACTCTTAAGCCAGTATCAGAGATTGACCACCAACTCTCCCAGTCCTCAATTAATTTGTTTTGAAGGATTTTGATGACATAAGAGCGAGGGCGGGACACTCACCTCAACACCATTAGTAGTAGCGACTTTAGCAAAATGATCTGCAATATCATTAAAAAAATTATTATTATGAGGCCAAGTTTCCGCCACAGAAGAAGGCACTTGAGCTCTGACGATGCCAACCTGTACTCGAAGCTAATTTTGCCGAGAGCCCCCAAGCCAAACAGACACTCTAGGGATCTTTTACATGCCGTATAATCATACGGATTTTTAATTGTTTTCGCACTTTAACTAAATCTGAATACTTCTTTAGTTTATAGCATTAGTATCTGAAATCAAGTACTTTGTTTATGACAGCTATTTTGGATTTAATATATATTGAAATTTTATATAAATATTTTTAGACTTCCCCGCTTTCTTTCCTAATATTTTGAATTGAAATTTTATCACCACAAATCTTTAAGTAGAAATAGTATAAAGAAAACTAAGAGCATGATCATATCTATAAAATGCTATGGAAATGGCTCTTAAATTTATTTATTTTTTAAATAAATTTAAATATTTTTAAATACTTGCAACATTTTCCAGAATTTATCTCCAAAGAATACTTTTAAAATTTAGTAATCTATAGCAAAAATTTTGTCTGCTCTGTGATGTCTCAGTTTACATCTCTATGTCGCTCGTTCGTTTATGAACAAAACAGATGCCTTTTGTTTATATATAATAAAAAGTTATGACTTTGGGATATATGTAGTGAAGCCCCTTTATAAAATTATATTACACTGCGGAATAGTAAAAATGCAATATCATGAAATAATGGGCAAGAAAAGATCTATATCTCCAGGTAGACGGAGAATACGAATTAAAGTAAATAACATGAAATGTACAGCTGTCTGCCTCCATGAGTATGTTATTAAGAAAGAGATTGTGGTTGTGGTTATGCAATAATCACACATTACTTCTGAGGTGTTTATCGCCACTAAGGAAATGCGCCACCTATGTGTGTGCGTGTACATGCATGATACATGTTAAGGCTACCTTCCTCTTAATGTTAAATTATCCGACTGCCCTAATTTATGAATCTTGCCAAAAATTGTCAATTTTTTGTATGATTTTATTTTATAGACCATCTTATTAGCTTTATAAAAATGCCTTGTTTAAGATTTTCCACTCACTGGAACAAAAACTAAAAGTGTTTTAGTAAAAGCAGATGTCATACTCTAAAGCGCGTTTTACTCGAAATGTGTTTGTTTGAAAATGCTCAAACGGTGACAGCGATGGGTAAAAAATTTGGAAAATAATTAACTGAATTTTTTGTGTATGTTCTGTATAATAGTAGAAGTGTTTTAACCTTCAGATTTATCAATCACAGATTTATTACAAAATTTACAGTCACTTATGTTAATATAATCACTTTTATTTTAAGCAATTTCATATAATAACTAAGATAAAATGCTCTAGTTTTTGTAAAAATTAAAATATCTCTTATCATGACGGTCATATCAAAAATGAGTAACATAGCAATGCATCAAAATTGAAAAATTGAAAATTTGTTCATAAATTTTTGAAACAAAATGGGTCTTATTTATGTTATTTTTTGTAAATATTAATAAATTTTGATCCATTTTTTCCCATTTATTTATAATAGTTTATTTTTCTCTTCTAAATTTTGGCATATTTTCTTAAAATGTACTAAGCAAATCTAAAAACAAGAAAAAAATCCTCATATCTCCATTTTTTTAAAAAAGGAATGTTGTCGCAAATAGTCGGAGACCTTAAAGAATAGAACCCAAATTTGTGAAAGAATTTTTCGGATTAAAAAGTATTCCAACATAAATACTATATTCTGGCTTTGCTATCCTACAGAAAGCAGTGCATTTCATCATACTACTCATTTTTATCTGAATTTATACGCATTTTTTTCTGGTAAAAAATGTGTTTTGCATCTTTTCTTCTATAACGTAATGTTAAATGAGACATCTCTGAAAGGGTTAAAAAGGTTAAAATAATTATTTACAGAATATTTTGAAATTTTAAAAACGATACATTATAAACAGAAGTAGGAATTATACAATGCAGCAAGTTTTCATAAGAATTGAGACATATTTCTGTCTAAAAATGAGCTTCAAGTTAAGTTCAAACTCTCGAGCATTCGACGAAGACAGACGTAACGTAGGTCTCTGAAAATTGAATCTCGAAGCAAGTCCTCTAAATACATGTCTAAGAATGTTTCGAAAGCAAAATTCAAATATGATATGTCAATGTACGAAAATCGCATAGTCTATCATTTTCAACAAAAACAGCAAAAAATTAAAAAATCTAAGACAGACAGAAAATGAAATAATTGAACTAACTATATTAACAAATAGGCAGAACCAGTTGGTTTGATTAAGGAAAAGGACAATATAGTGTGTGTTTAAATTAGAGTAATAAGGAGAAACTAAAGCAAAGAAATTTTGTCCTCTATTTCGATCAAGTGCATTTTGAAGCATGTAATTTTTTTAATTCGTTTCTTCTTATATTCAAAGGGTTCTGTTAAATCTTTATATTGATTTATATTTTCAATTTAATGAGATATTTACAATTAATTAATATGATGCAGTAGTGATTGATTTCATTTTACAGTTTATATTATTTTGTTAAGAGAGTAATGTTGTTCCTGATCAAGTGAAGTCAGATCGAGGTCCACAAAATTCTTCATGGCAAAATTGCTAGCTCTTACGCCTGCCGTTAGTCGCAGCAATACCAGGAGAGGAGGTTTCATGCCTCCAACCTCTTCCCCTTACACCAACCTCTTAAGAGGACTTGCAGCTCGTCAAATATTCATAGCACCCCCCCCCCCTGCTCCACAGGCACTCTACAATTATAAACATCCATGCCTTTTTCCGATATTTTCAATCTAGGACACAGCAGTCAGGGTCACTAACCGCTATGCCGTATCGGCAGCAAGTGAGTACTTTCTTAAGTTTATATTAAATATTAACGATTCCCTTATATATTAATTGCTTGGAGAATGGTCAACTTGGTAAAAAATTGTACAGACGGCAGTACAAGTGCTCCCAGGCTGTAAAACTGTATAGTATAATGGTAGTATAAATAACTTGCGTGTAGATATTTGAGCAATGGAAAATGAATGTAGGAACTGTGGCGATTTTAGAATTCTTTATATGTTTTCTCTCAACTAAAAAAATACAAGGGGTGATCAAATGAAAAGGTACGAAACGACACGGTGGGTACAAATATAGACTTTATTCAAAATATACACCATAGGCCTGAGCACAACGATCCCACTGATGAACAAGCCGCAGGATTCCTTGTTCCAGAATTCCTGTGGCTGTGACGAGACCCAGTCCTTCACAGTGTCCTTGAGTACGTCGTCCGAGTTGAAGCGCTTTCCTTTCAGGTTTTCTTCAGTGGACCAAACACATGGAAATCGCAGGGTGACATGTCCGGACTGTAGGACGGATGGTCCAACGTCTCCCATTGGAACTTGTCCAGTTCCATTTGTGTGACTCTGGAGACGTGTGGACGCGCGTTATCATGGAGCAGAACCACACCTCCGTGAGCAGCCCCGGTCTTTTGTTCTTGATGGACCTGCGTAGGCGTCGGAGTGTCTCACAGTACACATCGGAGTTAATGCTTTTTCTGTGCTCGAGTAATTCCGTGCTCGCATCATTTGGACGCCGCTTTTTATAAGAGCCTTTGCTCTCTCCTGCGCATGCGGGCACCCGCGCATGATCCGATCCCAGTCAGAGTCCCCAATGGCATCCCGAGATGTCTCGCTACATTCTCCCTTGGCGGAATATGCAAATATTTAACTGTTTCATTTTTATGTCGTTTCGTACCTTTTCATTTGATCACCCCTTGTATATCAGTCAAGATATATTTATATATATACCACATGCGTATACATATGTATAACAGATATCTTATTCAGCCAGTTCCATAACCGAAATTTCTCTCCTTTCGTCCTCTTCAAAAATGTAAGTTTCTTTTTTTAAAAAAAAAAAATCTAAATTACATTTCAAATTAAGGAAAATTAACATAACTCCACATTTAACATGTCGCTTTGTCGAAATGTAGAATGCAAATGTTTCTAAACTTTGAAACTTTCTTAAATTAAGGATTGTTCAAGAGTATCGAACTAACACGGTCTGAATAAATTATGAAATAAATCTGCAAGCAGCAGGCGAACTGAAGCGAAAAATGCAAATATGTAGTGACGATCAATTATTCAAAGGATTTCGGAAAATACTTTGTTTCTTTGTTGCCCCATTTTAACTCGCAATTGTGAATGGAAACGTAAGGAGTAAAGTCCTATTGTTACTTTTTTTAAATTCTTTCGTGGTTTTAAAAATAAATCCATTCGATTTCCTTTACAACTTGTTTTATGATGATTAATGAAGTACGCATAAATGCTTTTCAAATATTGAACTGAAATAAATTATGTTTACAGAAGAGCTTAGCACATTCTTCGAAATAAGAGAAACGCCACTTTATCGATGTTTACTCAAGTCGCTTACAAAAAATGAAATTAGGTAAATTATGAAGCAAAGAATCTTTTAGCATTATCAGCTTTATTGAGTTATTGAACGATGAGCGTTTTTTTATTTAAGACAGCATTTAAAGAACTTAATTAAAGACAAGTCTCTTCGTTTTATTTACTAATCTAATTTAATAACATCATTATGATTTTTTATTGAAGTATTTTGAGGTTACAGAACTTCCCTATTGCGTGTATAAAATGTTGCGTTTCGTATTAGCATCTATTCACCGTTTTATTTGCTCTGACTTTGTTTTAACAAAAAGTCTCAGCTTAATTAATCTTATTATAATACCAAGGTTACAGGACCATGATCACATATTTCTGATCATGGTCCATGAACCATGGAACACAACATCATATTTGAGATTGTTCTGCCCCATTCTGAG
Source organism: Trichonephila clavata (assembly GCA_019973975.1). Taxonomy (NCBI): domain Eukaryota; kingdom Metazoa; phylum Arthropoda; class Arachnida; order Araneae; family Nephilidae; genus Trichonephila; species Trichonephila clavata. The sequence continues at coordinate 3,308 of BMAO01000427.1, read as the reverse complement.
GACAGTAATTACATCGGAGTGATCTTAATTTACAATTAATTGAATTTGAAACGATTATAAACTGTAAATTTCGTTATATTTTAATACAGTTAGGATTTTTTATGTTTTTTTAAATCGTTAGGTTTAACTAGAAAAATCGCCTGGTCCTGAACGGGTCAATGAAGCTCGTTTACTAAATTTTCTTGAATTGCCTTAAAATCCGGCATATAGCCCGCACTTTTAACACAAGAAATAAGATCGAAGTTTTAGGGTGCGCTTTTTACGCCGGATGTTAAAACGGTAGCTTTAAAGATAACAAAAGAAATAATCATAAAAAAAATTCGAAATAGTGTTTATTTTAAAGAAAAGACACACCTTATGAACTAAAAAAGTTGTTGTCATAGAAGTATACTATTTTTTTTTAAGAATCTGGGATAATATCTCGAATAAATAACTTCAAAACATAAAAACATTGTACACTAACATTTCAGATTTCTTCATAAAGAAGGGGTGTGAGTTATACGGCAAATATTCCTAAAAGCAAAAGAAAATGCAGCTTAAAAGTACAGGTGTCCGTTATACACTGGTCCGCGTTATGCTCCGGATTTTACGGTAAATAAATGGGGGATCATCATTACTGGTAAAATTCACAGTTGTATGTAGTTATATTATAGTGTAAAAATAACAACTGAAAACACAATGAAAAAAAATCAACTATATACTAAAAATTGAATTTTAAATTTTTACGCGTTTCGCGATAAGAATGCGAAATATAAGTAATTTTGTTCAGAATTTGGACGTAGCAGCATCAGAAGTAGTAAACTGCATATAAGACAAAATAATTCACGGTTATTTTCAGTACTGAACGGGAGCTGGGTTAGAATTCAGGCCACTAATCTTGATTTACGTAATGTAGTTATATAATAGCACCAAAACTGGTATTCTTAGAGCACACACACACACACAATCAGCCGATGCTAGACCACAAACAGTTTGCAGAGCCCAATATTATTATATTTTTCCCCACAATTATATATGTAAACTAGCTGTTACCCGCCCGCTTCGCTGGGTATTTCATGATGTTTTATAAATTTTTACTGCTTATATATATGTATAATTATTGATATCTAAGTCCTAGCATTAGGAATTTGATTGAATTGAAAAATATACTTATACCTGTAACTGTCACCTGTTGATAAAAAAAAAGGCAGAACTCCTCTAATTTGTATTTTCTAAAGATCTCTAAAATTGAAGCATAGAATGATGTTTGCTCTTTCGTAACTCAAAAACCAAGTGATTCCCGCAAAACCAATTTTCGGTGGATCTCTACTCCGTAAATTGAACATGCAAGCCAAATTTCAAGTCTAAATCTAACAGAAAAAAGCAAAAGTTTTACTATAAATATCCCGTAATCCCGTTGAGAGCCGTTTTCCAAAATTACCGCTCTTAGCGGATTTCTATTCAACAAAGAAAAATAGAAAACCAAATTTCATTATTATAGTCCTTGTAGCTCGAAAAAAGTAATTTTTTTGTTAATAAGTCCCAGTAACCCCCTGCAACCCCCCAGAACATGATTTGCTTAAATTTATTCTTAGTGGATCTCTATTCAACAAAAGAAACATGCTTAACAAATTTCAAGTACATGGGTCTAACAATTAAAAACAGGAATTTTTTTTCTGTAACTCCTCTTGACCCTCGCAAACATCTTTGGGGGTCAATTTTCATTTTACTCTTTGTTAGAGGAACTCTATTTCATGAAAGGAACATGCCTACCAATTTTTCAAGCAGGATGATCAAGTAGTTTAAAAATGGAAATATTTATCGATTACGCCTCTTAATCTCCCGAAATTAAACTTGGTAGTTGATATTCGCGAAACCCATTTTGTAGCGGTTCTCTACTTTACGAAAGGAATCTGCTTATCAAATTTCAAGACTGTACGTCTAACAGTTTTAAAAATGGGGATAACTGTCTATAACGCCACTTGAGCCCCCGCAACGCCCCTTCTGGGTCTGTTTTCACAAAACCCATTTTGTAGGAGAATTGCACTCTATGAAAGGAATCTGCTTAGCAAAATTTGAAGACTGTGCATCCAATTAATTAAAAATGCAAAAAAATTATCAATAACGCCCTTGAACCCCCGCAACACCACCTAGGGGTCGATTTTCACAAAACACATTTTGCAGTGTATTTCTATCCTATGAGAGGAATCTGCTAACCAAATTTCAAGACTGTGAGTCTAATAGTTTAAAAAAAGAAATGATTATTTATATCTGCCCTTAACCCCCGCAAAACCCCTTGGGGTCAATTTTCTCCAAACCCGTTTTGTAGCGGATATTTACTCCATGATAGAAACATTCCTACCAATTTTCAAGCAGGTAGGTCAAATAGTTTAAAAACGAAAATATTTATCTCTTACGCCACTTATTCCCCTGCAACGCCACTTAGAGGTCTGTTTTCACAAAACCTTCTTATAGTGATGTCTACTCTATGAGAGAATCTCTTTATCAAATATAAAGACTGTGCGTCTAATAGTTTAAAAATGGAAATAAATATCTATAACGCCCCTTAAGTCCCTCAACGCCACTTGGGAGCAATTTTCACGAAACCCATTTTTAGGCGTATCTCTACCCTATGAGAGGAATCTGCTAACTAAGTTTCAAGACTGTACGTCTAATAACTTAAAAATGGAATTTATAACGCCCCTTAAACCCCCCGCCCCCGCAACACCCCTTGGGTCAATTTTCCCAAAACCCATTTTGTAGCGGATATTTACTCCATTAAAGAAACTTACCTACCAATTTTCAAGCAGGTAGGTGAAGTAGTCTAAAAACGGATATATTTATCTATTACGCCCCTTAATCCCCCACAACGCCACTTAGAAGTCTGTTTTCAGAAAACCCGTTTTGTAACTGATTATTATTCTACGAAAGGAATCTATGTATCAAATTTAAAGACAGTGCGTCAATAGTTTTAAAAATGGAAATAATTATCTATAACGCCCCTAAGTAAGGCCCCTATAATAAGCAACGCACTTGGGGGTCGATTTTCAGCAAACTCATTTTGTAGCGGATCTCTACTCTCTGAAAGGAATCCGCTTACCCAATTTCAAGATTGTACATCAAGTAGTTTAAACATGGAAACAATTATTATTAAAGCCCTTCCGTAACGCCCCTTGCGTTTCGAATTTCGGAAAATCCTTTCTTAGCTGATGTCTACTCTATCAAAGGAACATGTCTACCAAATTTCAAGTCTGTAGGTTGAATAGTTCCAGAGATTTCGTGATTAGTCAGTCAGTCAGTCAGTGAGTCGCTTTTCTCCTTTATATATA